>JAQBSW010000725.1:0-174625 GCA_029291075.1 Eudiplozoon nipponicum | reverse complement strand
ACTGATACAGTTATCAAATGTCGCGGTAACCATGACATCATTCAATTAAATATATAATAGTTAGATACTGTATTTAGCTGAGAACTAATATTTATGCAATTTTGTTTTAGGTGTTGCGCACCTAGTTACATATCATTTAAATTATGACCAGAAGTATAAACCAAAGAAAGCATGAACAGAAAGTTTAATATCTTGCACATTCGTTTCATGTTTAATGGCGACTCATCTGTAAGAACCAGGATTACACCCTGGCAAATGTGGGAAAATAGGACGCTACAATCTCCTATACGAGTTAGTAAAAATGCAGTATATATATTATATATAGTGAGTTTGCTTTGAAGTTGTATTTTCGAAGACAATATGAAGTTAGCTTTATTACTGCAGGTTAAAAATTCATATAGGAGACTGTATCGTCCTATTTTCCTACATTCCTCACTCAAATATTTAGTGGGTAAAGGGCGTAATACCGGCTCCTATCGATGTGTTACCAGTAAGCACGAAACGAATGTGCACGAAATTATTCTTTCCATTCATGCGCCTTTGGTCTATTCTTCTGGTCATATTTTAACTAATTTGTTACTTGGTGCGCAAGAGCTAATATTTAATTGCATAAATATTAGTTCTTCGCAACAAACAGTATCTATCTGTTGTAAAATTAATTGAATGACGTAATGATTATCGCGAAATATGATTTCTGATATCGATCAAGGCCAGAATGTATTGATTGACTGGAATAATCTGTTTTCAGAATGATTTTTAATTCACAATTTTGGTGGACAATAGCATACATTGAAATCTATCTTTTTAATACTTATTACAGATTCGGAAGCTATAATATTAGTACCATATGCATTTTCGGTAACATAATGTTGATATTGGTTACTGACACATTAGCCGTAGCGTTTTTACACTATATAGAGACTAGGAATATAAATTAATTTTAAAGCGTTATTTTTAAAGTAGCAAAGTCGAATACTTTATATAAAGTTGGCTTCTCTACTGCAGGTTTACACATTCTTACAGGAGACTGTACCGCCCTTTTTTCCCACATCTATTATCCAAATATACAGTTGGTAGAGAGTGTAACACCGGCTCCTACTGATGAGTCATTAGTAAGCACGAAACGAATATGCAAGAGATTATACTTTCTGTTCATGTTGTCTCTGTTTTACCTTCCTTGTCATATTTGAACTAATTTGTTAATAGGTGCACAACTGCTAAAACAGAACTGCTATCTTTTTGTAGGCTCAACACTTTATATAACTGTTTGACTATTTCCTGGGATGTGGCATCATTTCCCTATTCTTCAGAGACTTTGATATGAGGCGTACTTTGCACAGCGGAAATTCTGACGAGTGCCTTGTCTGCCTCATTCTCGTTACGGGTCTTTAAGATGAATTTTGATATGGTATTCCACAAGCTCTTCAATGGTTCGGTGTACTTGTTTTTTCTCAATATTCTGGGATCGCTAAAATCGTCTATATGTCCACCGATGATAAAATGAATAAAATTTCGTTGCACCTGTTGTATGGCCAGTAATTTCTTTTCTATGACGGTATGGTTTTGTTGCACTTGAGTGAGTGTGCGACTTATATATTGCGCCTGACTTCCGTCTGCTTGTAGCACCACTCCTATGTAAATATCTGACGCGCCTGTAACAATTGACATATTACCTACCGGGAAAGTCAAAATAGTTGCGTCTATCAATTTCCGCTTGAATAGCATAAACGCTTCTTGAGCCACCTCCGTCAAAATAAACCGTATCTTGTCTCTAGTTAATTTAGACAAGAGTTGCTGTGTTACCCTTATCCCTACGAGATAAGTTCTATAGAAATTCACCATACCAATAAACCGGCGCGATTTTTCACTTGTAGTAGGCACCGGATTGTCCTAGCACAAAACAACTTGTTCAATCCTTGTTTATACTAACAACATAGTTTAGTAAAATAATATTATTCTGAAATACATAAATGATTTATTTAAATTCGAAACTGAGCTTCATAGGGTGTCAATATTATTTTATTATTACACTTATATTCTTTCACTATTTCATTATTGTTAAGAAATATTTAGTGCTAAACCAATCATGGTGAAACTGAATCAAGTTGATATGAAATTTTTTTATAGTAAAATTTTGAATTATATTTGAAAATTGCTAAATGTCAAATCAAAATTCGAAGTCTAAGAAAAAATTGTAAGAAATAAAAATTATGAAAATCTTATCAATAAATAATTTTTAAATAATTATTACAGAATAATTTGATTAAACAACGATAGATATGGAGTTTTGCATTTAGCGTGTAAAAGATACTGCCTTAAAAAGAATGAAAATATTTAAATTTTATTTATATAAAGGAAATCTCTTAGGAAAATTACCGCATAAATGGGATTTCTTTATTTAATGTTTTAATATTCAAAAAGCATTCAAATAATTATTATATTCTTCTAAGTTTTCCACAAAATTTGTTTCAAATATTCCATTTATTCGTCAAATTATTATATGAAAGTGCAGTATAGGCAGATAAAAATAATTATTTTAAATGTCAGAAAAATTTAATTGAAGGAAAAAAATTGTGAGTATGGCAACATTTCAATATATGCAAATTCAATGTTCAAAAAGTACATTTAGTTATCGTTTCTAAATCAAAAAGCAAATACGAATAGATCAGTAAAGTTTGAATTCTTTTGATTTTCTAAAAACAATCGCTAACCATTGTTTGTTTGATTGATTGAATAACTATTCACACTTTTGTTAAATAAAATGACCGCATCAATTCCTGCTATTTAAGTATTTTTAATAAAACGCCCAATTTGGCAGTCACAAAGGCGCTAAACTTGAGCGCTTAAAGTTGATGTTATAAATTATTTTTTGCTACACGCAATGGAAATTTGTATTTATATAAATGATGAGTTGATAAACCCGAAAGGAAAAATATATTCTAGAATATTAAAACCTGTTTGTTTGAAGTCTGAAATTAAGTCTTCGTATTGCCTATTGGGGAGAAAGTAGACAAACCAAGTTACATTAATTAGTATATAACTGAAAATTGTGTGGAGTGTGGTGTGCGGCAGGGTGGCTCAGTGGTTAGAGCACCAGATTCCGAAGCAGACGTGCCCAGGTTCGAGTCCTGTCCGCGGCAAATTCTGGCCAGTACGTGATGAGTTCCCAATAAGGACGAAACCGGTCTACTGGATGAATTGCCTTTTCTACACTATACAATTCTTAGTTTATACTGACATATGTAAGTAATTAATGGGTCAGGTGTTTATATCAAGACCGCAACCTTGATTATAATAATTGTTATCACCACCCGCGCAACCAATGTTCGTTTAATTATATAAATGTTCATTTCAATACCACTTCCCCATGTAATGTGGTATCTGTTCAGTAATGACAGATTGGGGATGGTTAGTTGGAACTTTGGGTCTAAATGGATGCCATATGAGCTCCACCTAAAGGAAAAATAGACTAACCAAGTTACATTAGTTAGTATATAACTGAAAATTGTGTGTAGTGTAGTGTGCGGCAGGATGGCTCAGTGGTTAGAGCACCAGATTCCGAAGCAGACGTGCCCAGGTTCGAGTCCTGTCCGCGGCAAATTCTGGCCAGTACGTGATGAGTTCCCAATAAGGACGAAACCGGTCTACTGGATGAATTGCCTTTTCTACACTATACAATTCTTAGTTTATACTGACATATGTAAGTAATTAATGGGTCAGGTGTTTATATCAAGACCGTAACCTTGATTATAATAATATTCAAACCTGCTTGTTTGAAATTAAGTCTTCGTATTGTCTATTTAGGGATACGTTTGGTTCAATGAATAAATGACTAAGTTCTAATTGTGGTCCAATAAATTAGATTATATCTCAAGAAGGTGATTTTGAAGACGCTATTCATATAAAGTGAATACACAAAAAAGAAGATATGTAAAGTGAAAACTTTCCAAAAATGCTTGTTTATGTAAGGGGCATAAGATTGTTTCTATACCCTGCATTTTAATTTCTATTAGACATCGGCACCAAATTATCTAAAATTACATTTTCGGATATCACGACATGCACAACTACACGGACTGATGCCAGATTCATACTGACGCTATAATTTTTATTATGATAAGCACCAGTACCATTTAATCGGTAACAAATAACTGGACATCCTCCGACTGTAGCATATATTGCATATACCGCCCATGCTGATAATGTTTTAGCTTCTACCTACAGATGCCGCATATATATCTTGTTACAATTATTGTCATATTTCGTTTTGTGTGTTTGCGCTTAAAATATAACCAGACGGTTATGATACAAACTTCCGTATTTCAAAATCTTGTATTTCTAAATTTTAACTGATTGCTGTAAATATGCAGCTAAGTGTTTAAAAAATTACCTGATATTCGTTTTAACTAACATAGTACGGATTGCAGTTGTTTTGTCTCTTCAATATATTTCGGCGGCCGAGTTGGCCGCTCTCTTTAATTGACCCGTCATCTCAAGTTTTACTAAACCAATTGAAGCTAGAGAGCTATTTTCTATTGTGATATCAATTGTAATTCAGACTGACCTACGGGTATATAGTTGCGTGTTACATTTATCCGATTAAGTGGGACTAGAGTGGCTGACTAAGTATTTACAAATTACATGCGTTAAACTATTTGTTTAATGCACACTATGATTTGACTGATGTTGCGATTACATTTTCGAGTGGAAGGGAGACCAATATAGCATAAATAATCAACATAACCTCATGCCATTTTAAGTGATAAAATTATAAATCTAAACGAGCCATGCACGTGGGAAATTTCTCTCAAACCACTCAAATTGTAATTGTTTATTAGGTGTTGCGAACATAGTAACAAATTATGAACGAAAGGAGAAACCAAAGGCAGCATTAACGGAGCATATAATCTCATGTGCACATTCGTTTCGTGCTTACTGGGGACTCATCAGTAGGAGCCGGTATTACGCTCTATATCTACAATATATATTTTGGTGTGGAATGTGGGGAAATTGGACAATTCACTCATGTTGTACTTAGGATTGGCTTGTTTAATATCAGTTGTTATCATATCATTATATAGGCGCACGTCACGCAAGTGCATGTGTATAAGTATTAATAACTAAAAAAGATTCAGTTAATTATAATTAATACACATGTACGGGCATCTAAATGAAGCTGCAGTCAATAATCCTTAATTTATCCTCGGCACACAACAGACAACTTTTCTATTCAATCGCCTCAAATGATGTATTACTAGAGTGATCTCAATAAATAGGATTAAGGCAAGACACAATAAAGCCATATTCACTTAAAAAGAAGCTTAAATAAGTTATGGAATAAAATCAGTGATTTTTAGACAAGAAAAATTTAAAAATAATGTAAACTTAATAATTTCATTTAATGGGAAAGTAGAAAATAATTGCCCACGTCAGAGGAATACACTCAATAATAGTTTTATTATATATTTCCAAACGTTCAGAATAAATAATGATTCTGACATGTGAAAAGGTGAAATTAATGTCGATTAGATGTACGTACATGTGAATTAATTATATATAACTGAATCTTTATATTTAGGTACACATACACATGCAAATGCCAGACGTGTACGTTTTTAATGATATGACAGGAACTATTATAAAACAAGCCTATCCCGAGTAAAAGCTGAGTGGTTGAATGAAATTTAACTCTTGCATGAGTCGTTTGGAGTTCTCATTCTATCAATAAAATTAACATGTAGTTTTAATGAGTGTTTCTGGTTTATTGGTCTCCCCTCACCAGAAAATTTGAGGACGACTTCTGTTACGGCCTTTCACAGGGAGTGCATAAAACAAAGAGTCTAACACACGTAAATGGTGAATTTACATTCAGCCAATCTAATCTCATCTACGAGATTGTACGTTGCGTTCATGCTGTCTTTCGTTTATTCTTCTTGTCATATTTGAACTAATTTTTTTCATGTTGTGCAACACAATACACAATTGCATATATATTAGTTCTCCGCCACAAACAGTACTTAACTGTTATATAGTTAATGAATAATGTCGTGATTACCATGAAATGTGATAATTAATATCGATCAAGACCAGAGTGTATAGATTTGCTGCAGTAACACCTGTTCAGAAATAGTTGTATTTATCAATTTTGGTGAACTTTAGCATACATTGTAATCCGTTGTTTTGATACCATGAACGACCTCGGCAACCGTAGTGTTGGTCACATGTAACTTTTCAGTAACATCATGCTGGTATCGTGTACCGACACAATAGACATAGTTTTTGGTACACTTTACAAACTCGGTATATAATATTTATAGTGAGTTGGCTTTGTAGACGCTTTAACGAAGACTTCGTATGAAGAAGATTGTACCGTTCTATTTTCCCAAATATATAGTTGGTAAAGAGCGTAATACCGGCTAATCCAGATGGGTCGCCAGTAAGCACAAAATGTAAGTGCACGAGATTTTACTTTTCGTTCATGGTAGCTTTGGTTTATCCTTCTTGTTATATTTGAAATAATTCGGTACTAAGTGCGCAACACAATTATAACCTGAGGTGTTTGAGTGAAATTTCCCACGTGCATGTCTCGTTCTGATTTTTTATTTTATCATTTAAAATGGCACCTTCCATGATCATCATCAGTGTAGGATAGCAAACTGACTAGCTAGGACCTAACCGCAATGTATATATATGGAAAGAAAAATTAGACATGCGACTCTCACCTCTAGTAGTCTCGCATAAATTGTACTCGACTGTAAATGTCGGCTGCACCATTTCTTTGCAGTTAAGAAAATTAAATTTTTTCAGCTTTCGATGTACATATTTATATGCAATACAATTAAAAAATTAATGATTACGCGGGCGATAGTAACACTTCATTAAACCATATTTGCAACTTGAAGTAAGCACAAATCCTATTTTATTTACCCAGTTGTCGAACAACATAGATAAACTACCTATGTATACAAGACTGCTAGAGGTGACAGCCGCATATCTAAATTTGATTTCAATAAATATTCAACGCGGTTTGATCCTCGATAGTCAGTTTGCCGTCGTACTCTGATGATGATCATGGAAGGTCGAAACACGTCAGTGCGTTGCGGCTGGCGGTAGTTTTGTTATGTTGTTCGACGACTGGTTGAATACAATGGGGTTGGTGTTTACTTCAAGCTCGCAAACTTTATTTAAAGCAACATAGATAAACTACCGTTAGTCGCACGCACTGACGCATTTCTACCTAACATGATCATCAATAGAGTAGGATCAAACTGCAATAAATATACATGGAAAGCAAAATTAGATATGCGGCTCTTACCTCTAGCAGTCTCGCATACATTGCACTTGACTGGAAATGTCGGTTGCATCATTTAAATGTATTCACGAAAATTGATTTTTTGCATCTTGCACCACATTATTGAGCGGTGTTCCTCTGATTGGTTGCTGATTTCAATAATATTCAAGAAACCTTAGTCGTGGCTTTAAATTTATTTAAATATTACCTCGGAATTTTTATAATTTTCGGTGTCCAAATTTTTTTAGGTTATTTGCCTTCTTCTGTACCTTAAGATTATATTTTGATCGTGACAACAATTGAAAAAATATCGTATAACACAATCACGAATTCTTTGTTGTTTAACCGTGAATAGGTAGAGATCCACATCATTTTTATTTTTGGCCAATATGTTATTTCCAGTGTTTTGATGCGTTTTTTCATATGATATCGCCCTTTTTATAAGATAAATAAAAAAATATTATAAATGATGACTGCAAAAAGATATTTCTACTCCTAAGTGACATGAGACAGATTATATGTTTGAGAATAATATTAAATGAATGAAACGTTGTGGCTTCCTTAGGTAAATACCACAAAGCCAAATGTCCTAATATAATGTTATTTACGTATTGTTCCGTGTTTATGTCAGACTAACTTATCGAGTAAGTTCACCTATTGGAAAGAATTTAATTTGTAAGATAAAAGTGTATAATTAAAGCATTTCAAATATTTTTATGCAAACTATGTCGGGGAAACTAATTTTAAAATTGTGGACGAATATCTTTCCCGTTCTAAGTTATATATATGAAAGGTTAATCATAGTCGTTCTCCAAATTTGACTGCAAAACTGTTATGTAATGTTAAGCACATATTATTTAGGCAAATATTGACAAACGGAGTAGTGATCTCATTCATTTAGAACAAGTTAGTAGACTTGAACTATAATATACTTAATTAAGCAAGCACACAAAATAGCAGAATTGCTGTAAGACACCGGAAATGATGCATTTTGAACTGCCATGATCCGCACTTGAACATGGCAGCTAAATCCACATAATTAATTTAAATAATCAAGACATTTATTACTACTCGTCAAGAGCTAAAACTCACTATTTTAAGAATTCATACTTGTGATGATATTGCGGCTTTTAAAACAATTAATTTAACAATTTTCGGCACTTGTTGTGTTCTGGGAAGGTTGGCTGCATTCGTTTAGTAGGATGGGACTATCTTTGCTACGCTTTCGAATTATACATTTAGTAGAATATACTTCATGAATATTACATTACGAGGGTGCTGAATAAATTATATCGCTTTTTCAGCATAAATTTACTAGCTATTTTTCTTGCCGTACCCGATGGTATTTGAAATGCTGCAGTTGCAACTGCTTCGATGACCTTATATTACGTATATATCATTAGTGAATTTGCCATAATGCTTCAAGTTGCATGAATTGTTCTCTCAAATAACGAATTATTGTCCAAATAAGATTTAAAAGAAACATGTTGCGCGACAGGGAATAGATCATTTACCTGATTATCGGGTTGCGATTCGATTTGTTCACATCCGCTGTCTTCCTGATTTTTTCTCCATAATTTTCGATATCCGGGTACGGATATCGTTTTCACTGGAAAGCTCATATTGATTGTCAACTTAGTATGATATGAGCTTTCCATTGAAAAAGATATCCGTACCCGGATATCGAAAATTATGGAGAAAAAATCAGGAAGACAGCGGATGCAAACAAATCAGATTGCAACCCGATAATCAGGTAAAGGTGAATTATTGTCCAATTGCAATAAAGCAGAGAGATTGGATTTCAAAAGAATGATTTTAAAGTGAATTTATTATAATCAGGGTTGCGAGATTGATATAAAAACCTGGCCTATTAAGTAAGTATAAACTAAAAATTGTAAAGTATAGATAAGGCAATTCATCGATTAGATCGGTTTCGTCCACATTGGGAACTCATCACATACAGTCCAGACTTTGCCGTGGACTGGACTCGACCTGGGCACATCTGATACGGAATTTGGTGCTCTAACTATTTAGCCACACTGCCGCATACTACACACAATCTTTAGTTATATAATAACTAATTTAACTCGGCTAGCCTTTTTTCGTTTTGGTGGAGCTCATATGGCATTCATTTAAATCCAAAGTTCCAAACAATCATACCGAATCTGTCATTACTGAACAGACACCACAATAAATGGGGAAGTGTTATTGGAATGGACATTAATATAATTAAACGAACATTGGTGGCGCGGGTGGTGATAACAATCAATATTATCAATGTTGCGATCCTGATATAAGTACCTGATCCATTAATTACTTACATATATCAGTATAAACTAAGAACTGTATAGTGTAGGTAAGGCAATTCATCCAGTAGACCGGTTTCGTCCTTATTGGGAACTCATCATGTACTCGCCAGAATTTGCCGCGAACAGGACTCGAACCTGGACATGTCTTCTTCGGAATATGGTGCTCTAACCACCAAGCCACACTGCCGCAAAATACACACAATCTTCATTCATATGATAACTAATGTAACTCGGTTAGTGTTTTTCTTTTTAGGTGGAGCTCATATGGCATCCATTTGGACCCACAGTTCCAACTAACCAGCCCCAATCAGTCATTATTGAACAGAAACCACACTATATGTGGAAGTGGTATTGGAATGGACACTTACATAATTAAACGAACATTGGATACGCGGGCTGTGATAACAATTTGTATAATCAAGATTGAGAACTTTTGTTAGGAACAACTAATCGATTAAATACATACATTTGTCATTATAAACTAAGAATTGTATATTGTGGAAAAGGCAGTAGACGGGTTTGTCCTTTTTGGAAACTCATCACATACTGGCCAGAATTTGCCGCGAACAGGGCTCGAACCTGGACACGTGTGTTATGTAGTCTGTTGTCTAATCACGAACAGTTCTCAAAAATAACGATTTATTGCCTAATTTGAACAATGCAAAGGGAATAGATTTCAATAGAGGGATTCCAAACTGAATTTCCAAACAAATGACAATTGAATTCGTTCAGTTGAAACAGTTTTAAAAAGCAGATGTGCGAGTGTAAACGGAAAAATTGTAGGGGCATCACAAAAGCCATCTGTTGAATTTGGATAAATAAATAGCGTCAAACTGTACACAATATTTTGGTAAATAACGTTAATCATGCTTTACCGAGAAAACTTTCGTCTTTTAAATTATTGTATAGCAAGGGAGCAATAGAAGAATTTTTGTCAAAAACATGTGCAAAACTATAAAATCATTTAAATTATTACATAAGTCTGAAGTCAACTATGTTATGAACTTGGTAAATGTCAAAAATTCTTAGACTTCAGTTGAATCAAGTATTTGTATAAATGTTTTATTTAATCTTCAGCTATTTATGTAACTTGACAGCTGTGACCTGCAAAATATGAGGCTGATAGTAAACAGACAGTTGTTTTTAAATCTAATGAAATTAACGAATTTCGATAGCCTAAAACTAATTTATGTTAAATTTATCTACACATACTCACAAATTGTTTATTAACATAGTGAATTAACATAGCTAATTTCATCTCTTTTTAATTAGCAAATATAAACATATATTCAGTAATTTTTATTTTATTATTGTTATGCAAGTAATTAATGTTTAATCATTTTATATTGCATCATGAAATAATTAAAAAACAATGTTTACAAAGTAAAATAAATAATTGATTTTATTTCAGACATTCTAAAGCATCTGTTAACTGAATTGAAAAATGAATAGTGTATTGAAGCATAAATATTTTAAAAGGCAGGTAGAAACAGCACAATCAAATCATCCGCCTTATATTCACCAGAACTTAACTCGATTGCAATATCTGATGTTTTATATAGTCAATTTTGGAAACCTAAGATTAAGTTGGATTAAATACACGCATCAGAAAGCAACAAAGAGAAAATGGGTAACGCACATTTTTGTGCAATCCACACACTCACACGCACATACACGCACACATATCTCATACTTTTATATTCAAATCATGTAGAGCTTCAAGCTCGCAAACTTGATTTAAATTATTGTTACCACCACTCGCGCAACCAATGATTGTTTAATTGTATTGCCTATATAGGTATGTGTGTGGCGAAAGCTGAAAACTGTTGTTGTTCGTGACTGCAGAAAAATTATGCAGCAGTTATTTCCAGTCAAATTACAATGTACGCAAGACTACTTGAGGTGAGAGCCGCGTATTCAATTTTGCTTCCCATATATATGCATTGCGGCTAGTCAGTTTAACGTCGTACCCCAACTGTAATCATGGAAGTTCGAAACGCGTCAGTACGTGTGACTGAAGGGTGTTTACTTCAACCTCGATAACTTGATTTAAGAAACTGTTACTTTGTACGTAATTCATAGTATATTTTTGTGATGTATTCTTTTGCGAGGAGCATAAATTTATAGGTTAAGTTCTCTGAAATCGAAGAGTCCAATACTGTTTATTTATGCACATGCATTAGCTGCTCAGTTCGCTAGAGACGCGAATTCAAATGCATTTTTGAGTAAATACAGCTGGCACTGAGGCAAACATATCCAAAATAGCTGAACTAGGTATTTATTAAATATCGAACTCCAAACCAGCCGAATTTCCGGACGTATTCTAAAGTGGGTAGCGATTAATTCTTATACACTTAGGAAGCCATCAGTTGCAGCTTATATTATCTGCTGCCAAAAAAATGATGTATGTACCTTAATTTTATTGCGAATTGGTGATTTGTCTGTGTGAGAATATATATCTGCAAACCTCTGCATGTGGTTTTCCACTTTTTTGTGTTTTCAAAAATAATTTTCGTAAGTCACATTCTTCAACTATTACGTTTCAAAATTTTATTAGTATTAACGTATAGTTGTATAAAATAATATATGCAATTCATCGAAAAGGGTTGTTTCTCCCATATTGAGATCTCGTCATCATTTTCCAGAATTGGCAATAAAAATTATGCGCAACCGAATCTAAGATTTTAATGTAATTTTCAGATATTTACTAAAATATCTCTTTCCCTCAGGTTGAATATATTTGTTAACAGTCTAAATGATGAACTGCACGTGCCATATTATGCAGAGTTTAATAATAACAAAATGCGAATGGTAGATCCCTAACATGGTACTTAATTCAATATTAGCTCCCCAGCTGACATTCTCCCGTTTTATAGCGACAGATCGATAATATCTACAGAGAACTTGATATGTAAAGCGGGTCTTGGCAAATACAAAACTTTTCTAGTGAATGATTAACAGCTGTTACCATATGAATTGATTAATTTGCAGTGACAATATATATATATAGGTTACATCTCAGGAAATAATTATGAAGCCATAACAATACTTAAAATAAGAAATGTAGAAAAATCATTTTCCTTTATCATACTTTGAATACTTGACTGTTACTTGAATAATATGTGTGCAGATTCTATAAAGCAGACTCAAAGCTTATATTTTTTTCTGGTGCAAATGTGGAATAAAAATCTATATTTGGAGGATAAAAAACAATTGAATTGATTATTTTCAAGTACATAGAAGTTTAAATCTATTTTCCAATGCCGCGTTGTGCGTACGCGGGTTCTAGCTTTGCACAAACAATTTCACAAAGGTCCGACTGATCACAATTTCCATATCCCTTTTTGTCTTCGATTGGGCTGGATTTGTATTCGTCACAACGCAATCAAATTTAAAAAAAATACATATTTAAATCTATTGCCAATGTATACTACATAATGTAAAAGATATAAAAAAATATGCTTAATTACATCTGTCATAACTATATCATTTCATTATACTTGAATTCAATATATTTTACATATGTTCCACGGTGGTTGTCTTGTAATGACTGTTTAGTATGGCGTATTTGAAATTTTTGTTGGAAGTGATACTTAATTGGATCTACATGCAGAAAAGTCTGACAAAAAGCGTAAAGTTTTAGACGACGGAGAAATACATGAAATGCCCGGCTTAAGAGGCAGGAGGAATGTTACATTAATTTAAATCCAAAGCTCTTGTGTTGAAATTTTTGGCCGCAGAAATTCAGGTTTCTACAGGTTTGTGTCCAGTAAGGACGAATTTGGGGCACCAGATGAATTGAATTCGCTTAATTGTGCAATGCGAAGTTTATATCGATAATAAATTTGTGCTATCAAGTTATCATTTTACACTCAATTAATTATAGTTTATTTGAATATATAGGTATGCGCACGAGTGTATGTTTCAAAGAGCGTTTTAGTTTTCAAAGAAACAAAATAAATTTACAAAGTTGATTATTCAATAGCGCAATATAAAATAAAAAATGAAAATAAGTAATAAGGGTAATATGAAAGTAAATATAAATTAACAGAAACTAATTTATAAATGTATGCTACGTCGCATATTTTGATTGCAGAGCCGTTGGGCCTCTTTCGATAAGCTGTTACTTTTTAAATGGCAATGGAACAATTCTTTCTGTTTTAAAAATTCGTAATCGTATTCTCCTTGCTATCAATAAAAATTCTTTAAATAAAAACGCATGATCTTGCTTATTTGTAAAGGCATTTAGTTAAAACTCTTAAATACGCTTATGCGAAAGTTCTGCTCTAGGTTAGCCCAATAATAACTTTTTTTCAATTGCACGCAAACTACATAAATTGGTCATTTTTAGGTATGTCGGTGTAATTGCTTGAATTTAATTTATCTCATTTAACAATATTTTGTCTTTCACCAGGAATATTTTAGCATTACCTTTTATCTGCACAGTCCAATTAGTTTGTTAAATAAAAGGCATTGACTAATTTATTTTATATTCGTGAACATTATTATTGTGTCAAATTCAAATTCCTTCACGTCGCTAATTTGTTCTTTATCATATACACATAGGTTCTTAAAAATATGTATCAAATTAATGGAAGTCAGTGCTTTGTTAGACGTGAGACAGTGTTTCAGCTAATTATTTTAAAATATGATGTGATTAATTGTGCAGTTAGCGACATTAATTCGCTAAATCAAAGTTTCAGAATTAATTGATGCGTTCATCCTAAATTTGTTTGTCGATCTATACAAAATGACGAAAATAAAATCTTTAACACTCATTGATGCTTTTCCATATTTCTTGATCATTGTAAAAGCACAACGAAAACTTAATAATGAGTATCATTCTCTAAACTGTGTTAGATTACTTAAAAATGGGTTGAGTTACTACCTCTTCAAAGATTAGATAAGCTTTATCTGAAATGAATTTGAATGAAACCTTTCAATGTTCTCACAAATAGAAACTACTAAACCAGTACAACTATTTTCTCATTCGTTTTGCGATTAAAATTAATTAACGTATAAGGGTTAACAATTGGAATTTAGGACAAAGTTTCAGACCAAAAATACTTTAACGATCACTTACTTCAATTAATCATTGATTTTATATTTATTGATATTAATTCATTAAAACAAATTTTCTTTCTTCAGATGAACACCATTTCCATTATATCCACCCAGCCATGTAACAAGGATGAACTACGATACCAGTCAATAAGTGTGACTGGTTAAATATAGTTGGATTGTTGTTAATCTCAGGTCCACCTATGTAATTAATAAAAGAAAAATAGCATACCTTAAGCGTTCGTGGAAGCAACTGCAAAACTTCCAATAATTTGGCAAGATTCAAATTCTTTAAATCAAGTTTACGAGCTTGAAGTAAACACCAATCCAAATGTATTTAACCAGTCGTCGAACAACAAAGCAAAACTACCGCCAGTCGCACGCACTGACGCGTTTCGACCTTCCATGATCTTCCGATTACGACGGAAAACTGCCTAGTGAGGATCAAACCACATTGCGTATTTATGGAAAGCAACATTAGATATGCAGCTCTCACATCTAGTAGTCTCGCATAAATTGTATTTGACTGGAAATGTCGGCTGCACAATTTCTATGCAGTCACGAACATTAACTCTTTGCAGTTTTTGCCACAAATAAATATATAGGCAATAAAATTTCGCGGGTGATGGTAAAAATTCTTCAAATCAAGTTTGCGAGCTTGAAGTAAACATGGAAGGTCGAAACGCGTCAGTGCGTTGCGACTGGCGGTAGTTCTGTTATGTTGTTCGGCGACTGGTTAAATAAAATGGAATTGGTGTTAACTTCCGGTTCGCAAACTTGATTTAAAGAATTATTACCACCACCGGCGCAATAAATTGTTGCTTAAAGCTACAAACTGTATAGCCGACATTTCCAGTCAAGCAAAATGTATGCAGGACTACTTTGAGTTAAAGCCACAAATCTCCGGTTAGATTCTCGTTGATTCATTTGCTGTTGTGGTTTCATGATTACCATAAGAGCCCGAAATATACTATTATACGCGAGAGGCGCTAGATTTTCTAAGTTGTGTGACTGTTTAGATAAAACGAGACAGCGGTTCAGCCCAACCAGAAATATATGGTTTAAGTTGTTATTTCTAGTATTTAAGAAGCATTAGTTATTCTGTTCTAGTCTCCATCCATACGATTTCCGTGTTACTCTAAGAATGAAACAACAGTGGAACACGCCTACATGTTCAAATAACCCGGTATTTTACTTTATAGTAGACTGGTTAAATAATATATGTAATTAGATATTTTAAACGAATATAACAACAGTAGGTTAACAAGAGTGCATTTTAACAATAGCCCAATAAATTTCTTCAAAATTAATTTCCGTAGTATAACTATGTCGGTACTCTAAACTATGCTGCCAAGTAGTAATTCTTGCAAGACTGTCTTCACCTCAGGTCACCCGAAGGAAAACATTATTATAAAGATCAGGTTTACTCCTCTCTGATTATGCAAGAATAACATGTGGCACAATGACAGTTTTGTGTAGAAAGGAAGCTCTCGATTAAATACAAGGTGACCTAATCCTAAACAACAAAAATATTTTAATTGTGGTGATTATAAAATTATATATATATATATATATATATATATATATATATATATATATATATATATATATATATATATATATATATATATATAGTTATTTATTTATTTACAATTTATTTATTTTGATACGATTTAATTATTTTCTTCTGATTTCTTTGTAAACAAAAGAATTCAGTTTCACTTTCGTTTAAGCTCTTATTAGACACGAAATATAATGGCTAGATGCGCATATATATATATATATATATATATATATATATATATATATATATAAAAACATCATCATCATGCACAGCCATACAAAAACTAAAAGTTACTAATATTTCACTGCCACATAACCACGAGTGGTTCGTGGCCATATGTGGAGTCTAAAAGAACACAGTCGCCCATTCCTAGTGAGGATGGTTTGTATTCGGAGTATTCTTTTTCTTTGAGCGCTATTTGCCCAGATGTCACAGGCCAAAGTTTCCTTCAGCAGCCGAAACTTGCCTTTTGCGTCTGACACGCTTGCTCTCATTCCGTAAAACATTTTTAACAATAAAAGTTACTGCGCAGTCAGGCCAAACTCCAGGCTTCACATGAAACGGGATGCTGGTTGTGTCCATTTAGACCCGGCAAGACTCTGCTACCATTCCCGAACTGACTAACTAGTGCCTCCCAGTCTTCAGATCTGAATTTCTATGGCTACAGACTATATATATAATTGGTTATTTGAATTCAGAATAGTCTAAACTTTGCATAATATTGCTAATCTAATTCCTCTATTGCGAAATATCATTTATATATAACGAGATATAAAAGTATAAATCTGTCTACTTAAATAGTAGATAAATCGTGGGCTATAGACATCGGGCCTAGACGCAAGTGTCAGAAGAAAAATTAAATTACTTTTAGGTCGTACACACGTTATATCTACACTGTGAAGAAATTAGAATTTGTGTTTTAAATGCTTTTCAATTATATATGGAAGTCACTTTTTAATTGCTCAGTATTTTTAAGCGTATTTTCAAAGATATATTTATCCCAAATCCCAGGAGAAGGCGCCTTATTGTTGGCGTGATACTTTTTGTCTTTATTGACTCATTGAGCTGTGCTGATGGCACTTTATTGCTGCTAGTTTCTTATACCATGTGGCAAACGAAAATAAATCAGACTAACCCAGATTAACTCCGACTAGAAATCAACATATTTTAGTTAAATGACCGCCCACAGCAAACTACGTATTTCTTAATTATGCGTTTGTGAAATATCAGATTTAATATAGCTAATAAGTTAATAGTTAAGACTCTGAAACAGCACAAGAATATCTTGGCAAAATCATTCGGTTCTTACCAATTCCAATAAATTCAAAATTTAAGTTTTAGCTCATTTCCCGATATGACAGTTTTTAGAATCCTCTCGAAAACACAATACATTAAGCTGCATCTGTTCTCATTGAAAAACTTGCCTTCGTGCACGGTTCATAAATCTATTCTCCGCCATATCAATTCCCCATGTAAAATCTTCAATAGCAAGTGAAAATTAAATGTTATAAATCAGGACCATTATATGACTTTTAACTACTTATACTAGTCATAATACTAATTCAATTACTACTACTACTACTACTACTACTACTACTACTACTACTGCTACTAATACTACTACTACTACTACTGCTGCTACTACTACTACTACTACTACTGCTGCTACTACTGCTGCTGCTACTACTACTACTACTACTACTACTACTACTACTACTACTACTACCACTACTATTACTACTACTACTACAACTGCTACTACTACTACTACAACTACTACTGCTACTACTACTAATATTACTACTACTACTACTACTACTACTACTACTACTACTACTACTACTACTAATATTACTACTACTACTACTACTACTACTACTACTACTACTACTACTACTACTACTACTACTACTAATACTACTACTACTACTACTACTACTACTAATACTACTACTACTACTACTACTACTATTACTACTACTACTACTACTACTAATACTAATACTAATACTAATACTAATACTAATACTAATACTAATACTAATACTAATACCATTACTAATACTACTACAACTACCTCTTACTACTAATACTAATGATAATACTGCTAATACTACTTCTACAAATACAACTAATACGACTTTTTCTACTATTACTACGACTACTACTACCACTACTACTACTACTACTACTACTAGTAATAAATCTACAACAAATACTGCTACTAATTCCACCTCATTTTCAATGATTAGTACGAGTGATGTTGAAGCCTTTGGAGAGAGGGAACCAATCAGAACCTAGCTACCACTAATTCGAAATCGATGCGTACCTCGAAATGGGGATCAATCGGATCTTTGCGAAACTGATAGTGCAAAGCGACTACCTACGAAATAAAACCATCAATAGCCTATATGTGGTGATCGCACTGCGCAAATCAATACAGAAAGAACCAGTGCAACTACTACTACTACTACTAATATTACAAATACTAAAAATAAAAATGAGAATAATAATAATATTAATAATAATAAATAGAGTGTTATTATCAATAAAAGTAATAACTATGATTGTTTTATACTCAGTGCCAGTTTGGTTGAATTTTCCATCTTCTACAATTGAACAATCAAAGACTGTGTGGTGATAACAAGTCTTTAAAAGACATAATGACAAATCCTATTTTATTTAATCAGTCAAGAAATATGACAATGTTAGAGCCCTGTCCGCGGCAAACTCTGGACCTTGTGTGATGATATCCCAATAAGGACGAAACCAGTCTACTGGATGAACTGCTTTTCTACATTATACAACGCTTAGTTTATACTGGCGAATGTTTGTACATAATGTATATCAAGAATGCAACCTTGATTTAAACAAAAGCAATGCTTTGTTTACGCTGTAATTTTGTTCTTCTCCAAAATAAACAAATCATTGTATCATGCATTACAGGCAAGTTATCCATTAAATCGGCCTTATCTTCACTATGAAGTCGTCAAGAACAATGTATGCAAGACTACTAGAAGTGAGAGCCGCATATCTAATTTTGTTTTTCATATGTATTTAAAGCGGTTCGATCCTAGCTAGTCAGTTTGCCGTCGTACTCTGATGATAATCAAGGAAATGTCGAAACGCATCAGTGCGTTGAGGCTGGTGGTAGTTTTGTTATGTTGTTCGACGACCGGTTAAATACAATGGGATTGGTGTTTACTTCAAGCTCGCAAACTTGATTTAAAGAATTGTTACCACCACCCGCGCAATCAATTATTGTTAAATTATATTGTCTATATATGTATATGTGGCGAAAGCTGCAAACAGTTAATGTTCGTGACTGCATAGAAATTGTGCAGCCGACATTTCCAGTCAAGTTCAATGTATGCAAGACTGCTAGAGGTGAGAGCCGCATATCAAAATTTGATTTCCATATATATTCAATGCGGTTTGATCCTCGATAGTCAGTTTGCCGTCGTACTCTGATGATAATCAAGGAAGGTCGAAACGCCTCAGTGCGTTGCGACTGTTGGTAGCTTTGTTATGTTGTTCGAAGACTGATTAAATACAATAGGATTTTTGTTTACATCCAGCTCGCAAACTTAGCGTATGTTTTTATAGATAACCTTGTTTAAGTTAATTCATTTCTAACAAATTTGACAGGGTGCAGTCATAATAAATTAGAGTGTATTTGATTTCATTTTGTTAGACTGGATTTGCGTACTTTTCATACTTATTTTAAGGATACTTCGAATTTCGCTGATAATACAGTAATTATATATAATAACTATTTTGAGATTAATTATGGCTTTTAATTCGTGGGGCAACTCAAATTAAAAGGAAATTCTGTGTCGAAAAATTCAAGAAAAATGCAACAGAAAAGGCACATACTGAGAAAAACATTCGCACACACAATTAAAAAATAATTGATTGCGCGGGTGGTTGTAACAATTCTTTAAATTAAGTGTGAGAGCTTGAAGGAAACACCAACCCCATTGCATTTAATCAGTCATCGAACAACATAACAAAACTATCGCCAACCGCAACGCACTGACGCGTTTCGACCTTCCATGATCATCATCAGAGTACGACGACAAACTGACTATGGAAATCAAAGTTCAATATGGGGCTCTCATCTCTAGCAGTCTCGCATACATTGAACTTGACTGCTAATGTCGGCTGCACAAATTCTATTCAGTCACAAACATTAACTGTTTGTAGCTTTCGCCACATTACATATATAGGCAATACAATTTAACCATAATTGGTTTCGCGGGTGGTGGTAACAATTCTTTAATTCAAGTTTGCGTGCTTAAAGTAAACACCAACCCCATTGTATTTAACCAGTCGTCAAACAGTCGTAAAAACAGTTAATGTTCGTGACTGCATAGAAATTGTGCAGCCGACAATTCCAGTCAAGTTCAATGTATGCGAGATTGTTAGATTTGAGAGCCGCATATCTAACTTTGATTTGCATATATATTCAATGTGCTTTGATCCTCGATAGTTAGTTTGCCGTCGTACTCTGATGATGGCTATGGAAGGTCGAAACGCGTCAGTGCGTTGTGACTCGCGCTAGTTTAGCAAAGTTGTTCGACGACTGGTCAAATAAAACGTGATTGGTGTTTACTTCAAGCTGGCAAACTTAATTTAAAGAACTATTACCACCACCCGCGCACTCAACTATTTAAAAAAAATTTTATTGTCTACATATACATATATTTGAGTGTGGCAAAAACTACAAACCGCCGATGTCCGTGACTGCATAGAAATTGTGCAGCCGACATTTCCAGTCACGTAAAATGTATGCAAGACTACCTGAGGTTAGGGCCGCATATCTAATTATGCTTTCCATATACATGCAATGCGGTTTCATCCAAGCTAGTCAGTTTGACGTCGTACTCTGATGATGATAAAGGAAGATCGCAAGGCGTCAGTGCGTTGCGACTGGCTGTAGTTTAGCTATGATTTTTGACGACTGGTCAAATACAATGAGATTGGTGTTTACTTCAAACTGGCAAAGTTGATTTAGAGATTTGTTATCACCAACCGCGAAATCAATTTTTATTTAATTGTATTTTCTCTATATATGTGTGTGGCGAAAGCTACAAACGGCTAATGTTCGTGACTGCATAGAAATTGTGCAGCCGACATTTCCAGTCACGTACAATGTATGCGAGACTGCTAGATGTGAGAGCCGCATATCTAAATTTGATTTATATATATATATATATATATATATATATATATATATATATATATATATATATATATACAATGCTGTTTGATCCTCATAGTCAATTTGCCGTCGTACTATGATAATTATCATGGAATGTCTAAACGCGTCAGTGCTTTGTGAATGTCGGTAGTTTTGTTATGTTGTTCGACGACTGGTCAAATAAAATGGGATTGCTGTTTACTTTAAGCTCGCAAAGTTGATTTAAAGAATTAACATCACCCGCGCAATCAAATATTGTTTAATAGTATTTTCTATATATATGTGTGTGGCGAAAGATATAAACAGCTAATATACTTGACTATATATATATATATATATATATATATATATATATATATGTATATATATATATATATCTAATCTCTGGGTTGATCCTCGAGTGGTCAGTTTGCCGTCGTACTCTGATGATGATCATGGAAGGTCGAAACGCGTCAGTGCGTTGCGGCTGGCGGTAGTTTTGTTATGTTGTTCGACGACTGGTTAATTACAATGGGATTGGTGTTTACTTCAAGCTCGCTAATTTGATTTAAAGAATTGTTTCTACCACCCGCGCAAACAGTTATTTTGTTAAATTGTATTTCCTATATGTGGTGAAAGCTGCAAACTGTTAATTTTCGTGACTGAATAGAAATTTTGCAGCCGACATTTCCAGTCACGTACAATGTATGCAAGTTTTCTAGACTTTAGAGCCGCATATATAATTTTGCTTTTCCTATATATGCAATGCGAATTCATCCTCGCTAGTCAGTTTGACTTCGTACTTTGATGATGATCAAGGAAGGTCGAAACGGGTCAGTGCGTTGCGGCTGGCGGTAGTTTTGTCATGTTATTCAGCAACTGGTTTAATATAATTGGATTTTTGTTTACTTGAAGCTCGCAAACTTGATTTTAAGAAATGTTACCATCACTCGAGCAATCAATTATGTATTAATTTTATTGTCTATATACATAATAATTTTGTTCTAAATAATTAACATAGTTAACGAAAATGGAATAAATTTTTCAAATTTAGATCGAACTCATAAATGGGTCTAGTTCTCGTTTGTTGTATGTACTCTGATGTATTTTCTGTCTTGCTACTTTGCTTTTAATGCTCTGGCATACTCTTTGAGGCTTAGTATAATGATAGTCTTTAATCTTGAATGTTATCACTTCCTTTTTTAATTGGTGTCCGAATATGGAATTCAATTACAGTTTTCAGTTGATAAATCATAAAAAATGTTGAACCATGATTAATTGTAGTATCTGGTCTGATAAACTTTAGATTTAATAAAGACTTGTTAACAAATGTCTAATATATTGGAACCACAACCTTGCGGATGGTATTCTCTGATTGGTTGTGGACGCAGGTTATTTATAACGCGTTGTGGTTGCTATGTTGGTTCATCATAAACCTCAAAATCGATTATTAGATCCGCTGCGGATGGTGACCAAATATTATTTTTGCAACTGATGCTTTTATTCTATCCCGATACCATGATCGCAGAAAGCCAATCGGACTGTTCACTAGAATTCTATAACACCGCTTTTAACTCACAGTGTACGCGATCCACAAAACTTTTGTCCTTTTTATTTAACGCTGTTGTTCTTTGCACGCGTCATAAAATTGACACCTTATTTAATAACTACCGCATTCATTATCTATAATTTTGCCACCGAAGAAAAGAAGAATCCGTAGGTATTATTCTCTGCATCATTACCAATCAATGGTATTACATCTAGCCATTTTGAATTTCGATCAATTATTGTCCTGCGATATCGGAAGCCAAGTACTTCAGGAAATGAAACAGATTCAGCATAAATGAATCTGAAACGACTGTTAGGCAACTAGAACCGACTAAATTATGAATGAGTGTGACGCAATTATTTTGACATTTGACATGACCAACAAGCACAAAGAGTTTTAAGATATTTCGTCGAGTGACCGGCCTAAAAAACGTTCTTAATTAACAATTTAATTATATAAATTTTCATTTCAATACCACTTCCGCATGTAGTGTGGTGTCTGTTCTGTAATGACAGATTGGGAATGGTTAGTTAAAACATTGGTTCTAAATGGATGCCATATTAGCTCCACCTAAAAGGAAAATAGACTAACCGAGTTACATTAGTTAGTATAGGATTGAAAATTGTGTGTAGTGTGCGGCAGGGTGGCTCAATGGTTAGAGCATAAGATTCCGAAACAGACGTGCCCAGGTGCGAGCCCTGTCTGCAGAAATTCTGGCCAGTACGTGATGAGTTCCCAAGAAGGACGAAACCGGTCTACTGGATGAACTGCCTTTTCTACACTATATAATTCTTACTTTATACTGAAAAATGTATGTAATTAATGGGTCAGGTGTTTATATCAAATTCGAATACTTAATCATAATAAATAGTATCATCGCCCGCGCAAGCATTGTTCGTTTAATTATATAAATGTTCATTTCAATACCACTTCCCCATGTAGTGTGGTGCCTATTGAGTAATGACATATTGGGGGTGGTTATTTGGAATTTTGGGTCTAAATGGATGCCATATGAGCTCCACCTAAAGGGGAAAAAACTAACCGAGTTACATTAGTTAGTATATGATTGAAAATTGTGTTTAGTGTGCAGCAGGTTGGCTCAGTGTTTAGAGCAACAGATTCCAAAGCAGACATGCCCAGGTTTGAGCCCTGTCCGCGGAAAATTCTGGTAGGGGCCCAATTTTATTGGCCAACTCTTCTTGAGTAATGTATGCAATATTCTCCGCATTGTCTAGTTTGAAATTAATAAATAGATCTGGGTGCCATAGTCGCCATGATGCGCTTTTGACTGTCTGTCGTTTCGTATGAATGTCATTTGACAGCGCCTTTTTGCATTCTGATGGACTATTGATTTTGTTCAATGTGAGATAAAAACTCAGCTAATACATTATCGTTGTATTTTACATGAATGATGCTAAAAGTGAACTCACTAAGGCGGATTATCTGCCGAATTATTTTTTGTGGATAGTCTTTTAAGCCAAACTGTAAAGTCTCCACTTATAACACATTTTTATATCTTCATCTTAAAGTGATGACACAGAAGATATCGTTCAAAGTGAAAGCACGAGTCGTGCAGAGCTAGCAGTTTTCTTTTCATTATCGAATGTTTTTTTCTGTTGCTTTCACCTTTCTGAAATAAAATACAATTGAGAGAATTTCATTCTTGACTACTTGTCCTAATGCAACATCCATGAATTCAACGAGTGCCTCGATGAAGAATTTCAACAGTGCATTTTTCTGAACAGCATTTAGTGTGGTACGTTGTAAAAGCAGACATTTCTTCGTCAAAAAAATTTGCTGATTGGCTGCGTCTTAGTTCGAATTAGGCTATTTAACCCGTAAACATCTCTCGTCAGCCGTCACTGTTGTTACGCCATCACGGGAATAAATGATCTACAATAACTACACATGCCTCAGAAACGACGCAGACTTATTAGTTTTGTTGGTGCACGAAATTTTTTGATAGGCTTCAATTTACATTTTAGGAAATTTTTAACACTAAGTCTGATCAAGTCATTTAGAAATTTTATTTGTTTCTGTGTCCAAATGCACTTATCCATGTTTAACACAAGATCAAATTACCATACATGCAAGTGTCACTTTGATGCCTATAACGTGCTGTTCAAAACTATCAGAAGTTATGATCACATCAAATACGTAAGAATGGGAACGTAAAAATTTATCTAATAATACATTCATTTTTCTCTGTAATGTGTGTAATACTTTGTACAGACAGGTTTATTCGAATAACCCAAAATGGGTAATGGCAGCTACCATCACGATGTTTCCCTCGTCGCGCGGTATCTGATGGCACGTGGATTTAAAATCAAGCACTGCAAACAATGTACGTTGATGAGTACAGATATGTTAATGTTGACAATCTTCGATAAATTTCTAGCGAACTCACTCAAGTGTGGAAGAGCGGATTCGAACGAGTCATTGCTCTTGAGTGAAAAGTCGAGACGATCGTCAATATCAACAAAGGTACGTAAAATTTTCTAAACTATACAATTTTTAGTTTATACTGACATATGCAAGTACTTAATGGGTTAGGTGTTTATATCAACTTTGCAACCTTTATTATAGTAAACGCTATTTAGCAAATGTGTTCACCAATTTTTATTCACTGATGTCTAATACATGTATTAAATCCTACTGTACCTCACTTGCTTTGAAAACTTGATTTCATAAAATAACATATATTACGGTTGAGCTGAGTTCTAAGGAATAAAAAGTGGCTTCTTTTTAACTGCTTCTTGCATTTGTGATTTATTATCAATTTAGGCTCCAATATAGTATTTTGTTCTAATTTCAATTTACAAATGTACAAAAATGATTGAACTAAAATTTATACATGACATTATATAGCTAATTAATGAAAGCTATATTTACTGTTATTCGGCTCATTGCCAATTTAGACGATGACGGAAGAATCAAGTTAAATAATTATTAAATAATATTATCCTTTGTGCTGGTACATGAATTAATGAGATTTTTGTTTCTCTTCGCTTATAACAAAAAAATACAATATTTATATAATTAAACGTATATTGGTTGCGCGGACGGTGAAAACAATTACATTTTAATCAAGGTTGCGATATTGATACAAACACCTGACCCATTATGTACAAACCATTTGTTAGTTTAAACTAAATTGTGTATAGTCTGGTCAAATGCAATTCATCCAGTAGACCGATTTCGTCCTTATTGGGAAGTCATCACGTACTGTCAAAAATTTACTTGATATTGTTATCACTGCCCGCGCATACAATTTTATTTAAATATTTTCTCTAAGTGGAAAATTAACAATCAACTATCGAACATTAATCGAGCAAATTTTTAAATTATTAACGTCCATTTAATTTACCTTTAGATCATGTTCAAAAGAATCTATCAAGTTGCATTCAGATATGAGATTTCTTTTTGGCTTTAATAAGATGTGAATCCATTTTGCAAATTTACGGGTTTAGTTTCCCTTACGATAAAACTTGGTGTACAGATTTTTATAGTTGAATTAATTTTGTTTAGAACACTACAAAACTTAATGTACCTAGTTGAAAAGACAAAATTCTAATGTATTCCGCATCAACAAAGAGATCTAATATGGGAATTGTACCTGTGGGAAATCTTACTTTAGAAGATGCGGTAGGTGATTGAATATATTCTTTTCAGAGAACATACCTACTCAGTGTTTCAAGATAAAATTGTTTTCACGAGTACATCTACATCTAGGTATATATTATATTGACAAAATGCGACATACCAACACAAAGCTTTTAAGTTTTAATTCAAATTTGGTGTGTAAACAATATTTTTTATTGAGAGGCTATTAATTAAATACATTTGAATCAAATTTGCGATCTTAATATAAACACCTGTGCCATTATATAAATACATTTGACAGTATAAAAAATGTATTGTAGAGTGTGGAAAAGACAGTTCATCCAGTAGGCCGATTTCATCCTTATTGGGAACTTATCACGTACTATCAGCGGCAAATTCTGGACAGTAAGTGATCAGTTCCCAATAAGGACGAAACCGGTCTACTACATGAATTGCCTTTTCCACACTATACAATAATTAGTTTATACTGACAAATGTATGTACATAATGGGTCACATGTTTATATCAGGATCGTAACCTTAATTGGAAAGTAGAAGTACAAAATTCGTTTATTAGTGTGATGTTTAGTTGATGTCAATTAAAATTGACACTATATTTTCCAGTTCTCAAAAATTGTTATGAAAAATTATTGCTTTGAGTTTTTTATGTACAATCAATCCAAATTTCATACAAATAAGTGTATCTTTTTGTTGTTTATAAAAATAGATGTGATTTTATGGGTTTTTTCTGAAGCAGAACCATTTTATGCCCATATTTTTTACTCGAATACGAGCCACGCCTTCGCGAATAGTTTTGTTTATATCATTGCTTTATATATTTAATTGTTACTATTAAAGACCATTCCCTTAAGCCTGATTTAAACATACACGTTTTGTTATAATAGTATGTAAATGCTTAGCTGTGGGAAAACATTATTCGCAATATTCCAAAGGAACTTCTTGACTGTGCTGATGTAGCTGGATTTTCGCTAAGCGTTTGCAATCGCAGTAAAGTTCCACTTTCTAATTGCTAAGATATTGACAAATTTTGTTTTGCAAAAGTTGCGCAGTGAATTCTGGACAGTACGTGAAGATGGCATTTTCTACAATGTGCAATGCTTTGTTTATGCTAATGTATATAATAGGACTGGGGTTTATATCAAGAACTGGTGCTTTGATAGTCTTAATTAACGCTGCATTAAACTGTATGCTTTAACTAATGTATGATAATTTCTTACGTACGCCTGTCTATTAGATGCCATGCGAAATACGGCCTATTTTTAGGAAAAACATGTAGTAATAAAAAAAGGCTTGCATCGGAATTGAATATCTTGAAAGAAATCAAGCTAAAATATGTCTCGAATATTGGACTTGACTGCATGCTCATTTCTTCAAAAATGAAGAGTATATACTCCTCGAAACACAAACAAACTGATTTAACGATAAATTTGCCATTATCAGCCGCCAGTTCTGTGGTTAGTAGACAATCATTTAACTTTGTTCATTCCACTAATCTACAAATATATCAATTACTTGGTCACATCTGCTTTAGATTTTAAAATATTTTCAATTCATCAAAGAAACTGATGAATTTACCAAAATGCCAGTTTATGTTGTTCAGCACTGACAATTTAAATCTTTTACTAAACTCTTTGGACAACAACAGAACACTTTATCTTTCGAAGCTGGCTCTCAGAGTTTAGTACGCTTACACAATACCGTTTCTACGTGTTTACCACTTTGGTATATTTTATTGATGCAAAGTGGAACTACAGGCTTCATTGAACTAAAATGGTTATTTATCTGTTGATTAAGCGTCAAATTTAACGTTATCGAAATTACTGGGACAAATTTTGATTCGTCGCTGTTACCCAAAAAATTTCATTTTATTAAGACATATTTGTACATTGTACTGTAAACTTATTTTCATTATATATATATGACGAGCCTTCTCTAGTCATAAGATAATCAGCATTTAGAATCGACTATGTTTAGTCTGAAGGCTGATTCATATTGTTACTTCAGCCTACATCACTACGTTACTCAAAAAATATCCCGAGAAGATCGGGATACAGAAGTTATAGTATACAAATGGTTATTTAACACGTTACATGGTATTTTTAGCTTAATTTGCTTATTGGTGGAATATTTAAGTGAATCTGATGAACAAAATGACTACAATGATTAAGACACATAGGATATCCATGCACTATATATTAGACGGAAAATTATGGGAAATTTACTCTCTGTAAATTATTACTTACTGTAGGTAAAGTTAAAAGTTGCATTTTGTGAACAGCTTGCTAAATAGTTTACCACAAATGCAAACGTATTTTTATCAATTACCATTTAATTGCCTCAAGTCAGCACACTTTACAAAAAGTCGTCGATTTAGTTCAGTTGTGACCAGAAGGATAAACCAAAGGCAGCATGAACGGAAAGTATAATCTAATTCACATTCGTTTCGTGCTTACTGGCGACTCATCAGTAGGAGCCGGTATTACGCCCTTTACCAACTATATATTTTGGTGAAGAATGTGGGATAATAGGACGGTACGATTATCCCACATTCCTCACTCAAACATATAGTGGGTGTTAGTATCCTCTACAGACTCGGTATATATATTATATAGTGTGAGTTAGCGTTGAAGTCGCATTGTCGTTGACTTTATATGATGTTAGCTTCACTATTGCAGCTTTACACATTCGTCTAGGAGGTTGTACCGTCCTATTATTCCACATTCTTCACCCAAATATATAGCGGTTAAAGGGCGTTATACCGGCTCCTATTGATGAGTCGCCATTAAGTACGAAACGAGTGTGCATGAGTTTATACTTCCGTTCATGCTGTCTTTGGTTTATCCTTTTGGTCATAAATGAACTAATTTGTTACTAGGTTCGCAACACCTAATACATACTTGCATATATATTAGGTCTTTGCAACAAACAGTATTTAACTGTAATATATTGAATTGAATGATGTCATGCTTACCGCGAAATTGTGATAACTGATATCGATCAAGGCCAGAGTGTATGGATTTACTGGAGTAACAGGTGTTCAGAAATTGTTGTAATTCTCAATTTCGGTGAACTTTAGCATAAATTGATATCCATCAGGTTGGTATCATGTACCGACTCGGAAATCATAGTGTTAGTACCATGTACCTTTTCGGTACAATAATGTTGGTATTGGTTACTAACACAATAGCCATAGTGTTTGTATCCTTTACAGATTCGCTTTATATATATTATATAGTGTGAGTTAGCGTTGAAGTCGCATTTTCGTTGACTTTAGATGATGTTAGTTTCACTATTGCAGGTTTACACATTCGTCTAGGAGATTGTACCGTCCTATTATTCCACATTCTTCTACCAAATATATAGTGGTTAAAGGGCGTAATACCGGCTCCTACTGATGAGTCGCCAGTAAGCACGAAACGATTGTGCATGAGATTATACTTTCCGTTCATGCTGCCTTTGGTTTATCCTTCTGGTCACAACTGAACTAATTTGTTACTAGGTTCGCAACACCTAATACATACTTGCATATATATTAGCTCTTCGCAACAAACAGTATTTAACTGTGATAAACTTGAGTGTCAGATACTGTTTTTGGCGGAGAACAATTATATATGTAATTGCGTATGAGGTATTGCGCACCTAGTAACAATTAGTTCAAATATAACTGAGGTAAAATTGGTTTACAATTTGCAGTATATATATATATATATATATATATATATATATATATATATATAGTTAATGAGTGAGTGTTTTCAAGCGCTCCATTCATATGCATATATAGAGTTTAGTTACTGAGACAAATTCTTTGTTTAACATCATTGGTGTGTTGAAAAACTAAAATATATATATATATATTGTTTCGAAACGAGGTTACCACATTTGCTTAAATCCACCATTGTGAGAATCTTTCTATGGATGTGTGATTAGAGGCCTGAAGATGGTTTAAAAAGATCAAACAGACACATTGCCAGTCAACGAAGATTGGATCGTACCTCATTTCTAGTGGTTAATATGAATAATGTTAAAGCCTTCGGAAAAATGGACGAATCCTTCACCAAGCTAAAACGAAGCTAAAATCGATGCCTACATGTAAATGTGGATCAATCGAAACTTTGCGAACGTAAATCGCGCAGAATCAACATGTAAAGCTCGCAATGCGCACCAATCATTCAAATCATTATTCTTAACTTTAAAAAACGACCCAATATAAATTCAATCGATGTACTTATATATAGTTCTATAAATGTTAAATTAAAATGCCTCTATAAAGGGCCTGTGTAAATGTGTCTTGCTACATGTATATATATATATATATATATATATATATATATATATATATTATAACATGAAAGTGGGGTTGAGAACAATGAAGACAAAGTATTTTAACAAAACAAACATTGATTGTTTATGAGATTATACAAATAACTTAGATAAAATTTTAACCGTGAGATAAACACCAATCTGATATTCTTATAATTTCTTTAAAAAATAATTGCAAGACTGCTGCCGACTCATGGTATTAATCATGACACGAAATTATACGAACTAACGTGGCTTAAAATATAATATATATATCTAAATTATGGTTAATCAGATGCTCAACTATCACACATGGTAGTTTTGCTTACAGTATACTTCGGTGGATTTGTGTTTATTTAAAATTCGCAAAATTGATTTGAAATAATAAAAAGCATCTTGATTGTTGTTCTCATACAATTCATTAAGACGTAGTTGAAATTATTATCACAAACATTGGTATAATGTCCCAAAGTACGTATACTTCCTCTCGATTAATCGTCTTGGAATAACTTAACATACTAGTATACAGGAAACTATAAAGAATTACAAACACTTCCTTTCATAATCGTCTCTTAGGAACTGTCTTTGCGTATCTGATTAAAGCATAAACTTAAATGCGGTAACCCGTAGCTCTCGAAGTTTATGTCAATATTTCGGTGTAAAACTTTTATAATTTTTGTGAGAAACTTGAGTAGTTGAATAAAGTAGTTAGAAATTTGCTTTTACAACATTTCTTCCTTTATTTTTCTATCCATGACCTTGCAGTTATTAAAATAAATTTCTTACTATATAGTGTTATTGTTTAAAAAAGTGAGTTGACCGCATACAATATACAGATTATTATTTATATATAATTGTTTTTTCCTGCATTTAACATATTGTTAATTCATAGTACCCTTTCCATGCGCAAAAATAAAAGGAAATTTTATCAGATACAAGAAACATTTCTTTCTCATTATCTTCTCAATTTTCTAAAAGTCAAAATCTCTTTATATATAAATTGAAAGGCGAAACAGGATAGAAATATATACACATGAAGAGTGTGGGAAAAAAAGAAACTAATAAATTGCGTACGTCACCTCCAGTTCAAGCTTAATGCCTCAACATAATTCTTCTGCTTGCATAAATCTGGCTGAAATTTTTTTATCCATAGGCTTCGTATGTGGCTAGCTTCCTTTTGTTATTGCATTTAGTAAATATTTTAAATGCTACATCTGGAGAACATACGTATGATGTTTCAACGATGTGTTGTGCAATTTCAGCGTGTATTCACCATTTAATTCAAAACAGGAGTTTAAGTAACAATGTTCTCTCATTAGATTAATTAGCCGTCTAGTCGATCGGCCTACGTAAGTTGATAGAAAACTTGCGCATGTATATTGGTAAATAATATTTGATGTCGACATTAACGGCTGTCTCTTTGATTGCTGGTAACGGTAAGAGTGTTACCCTAAATAACACTCGTAGTTTAGCTGCATTAAATGTGCTTGTTAATTCCGCTTCAACTTTCTTTTTCGCTGTTCGGGAAACTGCCTTAAATGGAATGTCAGGTAGACTGTTTTCGTATTGGTCCATAATATGTCTGATTCTGTTTAATTCTCCTTTTAATAATTGATTCAATTAATTGTCTAGGATAGCCATTAGACATTAAATCATTAATTGCTTTATTATATTTGTTTTCTTTTGAATCTTGACTAACCAACCTGTCTATTCTTGAAAAGCAGCCACGAACTGTTGATAATTTATATTGAAACGGCACAAAACTTCTGCAATGCAAATACTGTGCAGATCAGGCTGGTTTATGGTATGTTGTTCTATTTTTAATTCACCATTAGTTTCTTTCTTTAATAGTACATCTAAAAAGGTAGACGATCATCTTTTTCGAGCACTGAGGTGAAACTGATATTCTAATGTGTTTTGTTGAAACATTGAAGCAGTGTTCGTGATTGCGACCTGTTCTTAAGGACATGAAATATATCATCCACGTACCGTATATACTGAGAACATTTACTTGTCACTCCTTAATGATGTGTTCTCAAGGAGGTGACGCAGGCAATTGATTAGTTTCCTTTTTTCGCACTCTCACCATGTTTACATATCTTGTATTTCCTTTCAATTAATATATTAATAGATGTTCATTTATAGATACTTGAGAAGAAAATTAGAAAGAAGCGTTTCTTGTATCTGATAAAATTTATTTTTATTTTTGCACATGGAAAGGGTACTATGAATATTACTAGGGCTCGTATTTCAAAAGAATAATGTTAATTTCCGTCATTTAACCAAGTTGTGTGAAAGCATTATCTTCAATTAAAAATGATTATACGTCAAGAGTATTAAGCGTTGCTCAATAAAAATTAAACAAACATGCCTTTTCACCTTATCTCCAAACCATATTCTGCGGAATTTCAGCCCTTTCGTCTATTTTTTAGTTTTTTCAATAATTTTGTTAATGATTTATATCAGTTGGAACTACGAGTCGCATGAAAATGTCGCCAACAAGACTATCCCGTTTTGATTACAATTGACCAGTTGGCCCCATCTGTTAGTTTTAACAAGGCTATTTCTAGTTGTGCAGCTCCTAAGTGGTTGGACAGTAGCAACACATGGAAATGTAAAGGATTCAAGATTTTACCCACCTACAAGTGCTATCAATTGATTCCATTTGTTTTATATCGTTAATCTATATCGACATCCGATGGTGGATGTCTTCTTCAGTTGACCCATCATCGTATTTTTAAAATACAACCATGCAAGCACGATATTTCTCTAGCCATATCATTTTGTACTTCAGACTGATCTTTCATTATATAGTTGCGTGTCACGTTTGTGTGCATATAGTTGAATGAACATAACAGTGATGAATATGCACACACTCACACACACACACGTGACACGGAACAATCGAGTGATCGGACAATCTGAAGTATAAAGTATATTATTAGATAAATATGGCTCTTGTGAAAACTTCTTATGATGGGTGAACAGAAGTAGACATTCGCCAACGGATGTCGAAATATTTTGAAGAAACAAAACAACTGGAATCAAATCTGTGTTAGTCAAAACGCAGATCAAGTAATTTTCATAAATCCAATTCGCAAATTATTTCACTGTTTAAGGTCATTTCTGAATGTCCGAAGCTCGCATTGGTAAAAAAATTAGATCAATAGATTGCAACAAATGTTAAATGGTAAAGATTTTTAGTCCCACATTCGCTATTTCAATTTTGACTATTTGCCTATATATGAATAAACGGTACAGTTATGCTTTTTAAAAACTTTGCAAAATATTTTACAAATTAAAATATACCAACTTTTTTATTCAAATTTTTGAATCCATTTATATAAAACGAGAAATTTATCTTAGGTCTGCACGAATAATGCAGGTTTTTATCATGCGATTTAAAGTAAAATTTTTGATATTATTTTTCATTTTAATTAACAGGCTTTAATTATATGTACTAATTAAGAGTTCGGTCTCATAGAGTATGAAAACATTACCAAAAATTAAAAGTGTGCGCGTGTGATAAGAACTCTTAGAATCCAGTTAGTGTACTTAAATTAATTGTTGTACTTTTTTTAAAAAGTCACAAATCATAATAGTGTGATAATACCGTGAATAAAACATCTTTGCAATTTTATTCGTCTTCATCTAAATTTTTCAAATAGTTTATCATGTAATAAATTGTGAACTTCGTGAAACAGATTACGGTCGTGCTTTTTTGACGGCCAAGGAGGGCCGAAACGCGTCAATATGTGTAACTGAAAGCAATTAAAATGTAGAGGAAAGAATAGTTGAAATTTGAGACTTTTGTTTATTTTAGTTTGACATTTTGTTTAAGCATACACTAAGAAAGTTTACATTGTCAAATAAAGAATTTCATAAAAATCCGACTTGTTTAATTTGCAACAAAATTTGTTTTCACTGTGCAACTTTATGCCTTCAAATCAAAATATGACAGTTTCGTTAGCTGTGTATCATCTTAAATGTTCCGTTAATCAGGTACGCTTCCTCTAGTTTGCCAGTTGACATAACTTTAGTACTTCCATCGCTGCGTATGTCTATATTTACGTTTATTATCATTGGTTTTGAGGTTGTGCTCGGTTTTATGGTCTTGCGATTTTGTTGACCGCCCATTTCATTGCAAGGTAACTTATACTGCCTATCACCTCGAATTATGCTGCATAGTTCTACGTTTGGATTTATAAAAGACTGCAGTGGAGGCATGGTCAAGGATGAGGCATTACTTTTGTTTGTCAATGTTATCCATGTTCCGTTGTTGTCAATTAGATAATGGCTCTCTTCATTAAATCGCATTGCATCAAAGAGGGAACTGTTCGCGTTGCTATTCAGTTGTGGATGGAAAAATGGGCGTAGGCTTCTGATATTCTCGTCAGTTGACCTGTTATTATAGGCTTTGATAGCACCTTCAGGTATGTCGTAATATTTTTCGTTGGCAACATTATCGGGAACTCTTGTCAGCGATCTATTTAAGAAAAGGCTATTGTTGGGGTAAAGCATAAAGTAGTTTTTGTCGATTTCGCCGTAATTTGTGCTGGCATTTTCTGTAAGCATTCTATCTCCGTAAAAAGGAATTACTATTTTATGGTTATCAAAATTTTCCTGGAATTTCACAAATGACGGTTTTGTATATGTTGCTTCTGGAAGAGAAGAAAAGTTGTACTTGGGAGACATTAATACGACTGTATCGACTACACCGGATGAATTTGAAAGCACTATCTGATTAAATGCAGATGGTCTGGAAAAATTTACGTTTTGCAAACGCGTAAATCCGTTTTTGTCAGAATTCACTTGATTTCCACTTCCATTAAAATAATGCAGATTATTGAAGTTTGAGGCTGTATTTCCAGACAGATTAAATGTATCATAGGGTAATGCGAAATATGATCCTGACATGTTTCTGCGTTGTACCCAATTTTCGTTTGCGTCTACGAGGTATTGACGATAAAATTGTTTGAAATTCATTGCATCAAATAGACTTTTGTTTAACATGTTACTGGGCGTGAATCTTTCTGTTGTGGGGAATGCCATTCCTCTAGCTACGCCAATTAAAAGCACTAACATGATTTTCTTTAATATCATTGCTACTATCACAAGCATCCAGGTAACTTTCTTCAAATCTTGATCAGAAATAATCCCACAGTCACTGCTTTAACTCACAAATGACAAAGTTTTGCAATTTTTAAAATAAGCCATCAGGAAAATTTTGTTAGCTTATATTCAGCAGGAATTTTAATTTTAGACATGGATAGTAAAGAATACATTCACTTCCGGTCATTATCCGGTTGATATCTAAATGTTGTTAATTGTTACCGAATTAATTTTAAAATCATCAAATATTTCCGGAAATGGCTGAATCCTAATGAACGATTCATCAATGCTGTGTTTATTATTAAAATAATAACAATAAATAATGACATTTAAATAAACTGCATTCAGTCAAATTTGATTAAAACATAATTTTGATAAAAAACTGTAAATAATCGAATCCTTTTTGAAAAGACAAAACTGTTATTTTGTAACGTTAAAATTCAATTAGACTGGTTTGTTTAAAACATTTATCTGAACGTGTGTTATATCTAAAAACAAGTAGAACATTTATTTCCAGGTATGAATTTTAAAAACCGAATCGCTTTCGTTACATCATATTAACTAATTTATTGGAGCGATACAATACGTGAATAAATTTTGCCTAAATAAAAATCGGTCCACAAAACTAGTGCACAGAATATTTTAGTCAGGAATATTCACATAGAAGAAACAATACTAAGCAAAGTTTCGCATGTGGCTTATAAAATCCCCTGCTAAAGGCAATACAAAATTATTTTTTACATTTTTATTTAGAATTCTGAACAACATATTTAAGCAATATATAATTAAACAAACATTGGTTGCGCAGGCTGTGATAACAATTAATTTTAATCAAAGTTGCGATCTTAATATAAAAACCTGACCCATTATGTACATACATTTGTCAGTTTAAACGAAATAGTGCATAGTGTGGAAAAGGCAATTCATCCAGTAGACCGTTTTCGTCCTTATTGGGAACTCATCACGTACTGTCCAGAATTTGACGCGGACAGTACGTGATAAGTTCCCAATAAGGACGAAATCGGTCTACTAGATGAACTGCCTTTTCCACACTCTACAATACTTATTTTATTCTGGCAAATGTATGTACATAATAGGTCAGGTGTTTATATCAAGATAGCAATGTTGATTAAAAATCATTTAAAAAATAAAATCTCGATAAAAAAAGCTTGTTCACTCACATAAATCGAACCATAAAAGCGTTGTGTTGCCGTGTCGCATTTTGTCAAGATAACATGTATACCTAGAATTAGATATACTCTCTAAAACAATTTATTTCGAAACTCTGAGTAGGTATGTTCTCTTAAAAGAATACATTCAATCACCTACCGCATCTGCTAAAGTAAGATTGCTCACAGGTACAATTCCCATATTAGACCTTTTTTATGCGGAATACATTAGAATGCTATGTTTTCAACTAGGTAGATTAAGTTTTGTAGTGTTCTAAACAAAATTAAGCCAGCTATAAAAATTTTTGCACCAAGTTTTATCGTAAGGAAGTCTAAACCTTTGAATTTGCGAAATCGATTCCTAGCCTATCAAAGCCAATAAGAAATCACTTATCTGAATGCAACCTGATAGATTCTTTTGAACATATTCTAAATGTAAATTAAATGGACGTTAAAAATTTACAAATTTGTTCGTTTAATGTTCACTTAATATTTGTAAATTTTTCTCTGCGAGAAAATATTGAAAAAAAATTGGTTGCACGGGCGGTGTAAACAATTAATTACATTAAGGTTCCAATCTTGATATTAATACCTGACACATTATGTATATTAACTTGTCAGTACAAACTAGGCATTGTATAATGTTGAAAAGGCAATTCATCTAGTAGATTGGTTTCATCATTATTGTGAACACATCACGTACTGTCCACGTTCTGGTTGAATTTCCTTTTCTACAATATATAATGCCTAGTTTGTACTGCCATATGTTTGTGCATACTAGGCCAGATTTTTGTATCAAGATCGTAAACTTGATTAAACTAAAAGGAAAAAAATATTTGCGTGTTGGTACTTTCGGAAAAATGTTTCAAATTTTAAACTTATAAAGCGGAGTTGAAACGATTACTAAAATCATAGAATCCTTAGCCAGTGAATAAAACAAATCAATGTAGTCTTTATGTTGAAATTTTTTGTCTGGGATAGCCGTTGCAAATATATAGTAGACATAGGGCGAAATAACGGCTCCTACTGATGAGTCGCCTGTATGCACGAAGCGAATACGCACATGAGATTATGCATTCCGTTAATGCTGCCTTTGTTTTATTCTTCTGGTGATATTTGAACTAATTTTTTACTAGGTTCAAAACACCTATTACACAATTGCATATATATTATACCTCTGCAACAAAAAGTATTTAAGTTAAATACTGTTTTTTGCGAAGAACTAATATATATGCAAGTATGTATTAGGTTTTGCGAACCTAGTAACAAATTAGTTCAGTTGTGACCAGAAGGATAAACCAAAGGCAGCATGAAAGGAAAGTATAATCTCATTCACATTGCCAGTAAGCACGAAACGAATGTGAATGATATTATACTTTCCGTTCATGCTGCCTTTAGTTTATCCTTCTGGTCACAACTGAACTAATTTGTTACTAGGTTCGCAAAACCTAATACATACTTGCAAAAAGTATTTAACTGTTATATATTTAATTGAATTATTTCATTATTACCGCGAAATGTGATAACTGATATCGATCAAGACTAGAGTGTATTGATTTGATTGAGAAACAGTTTTTCTGTTGTAGTTGTAATTCTCTATTTTGCTGAACTTTAAAATACCTTGAAATCCATTGTGTTGCTACAATTTACCTACTCGGCAACCGTTTTTTTGGTGTCAAGTACTGATACAACAGCAATAGTGTTGGTACTCTTTTACAGGCTTGGTATATATATATAATATATATATATATATATATATATATATATATATATATATATATAGTGAGTTGGCTTTGGTCGCATTTTTAAAGACTATATGAAGTTAGTTTCAGTACAGCAGGTTTGCACATTCGTGTAGGATATTTTACGTCCAGTTACCCTACATTCCTCACCCAAATATATTGTTTGTACATCGCGTATTACTGGCTCCAACTGACGAGTCGCCAGTAAGAAAGAAACAAATGTGTACATGAAATCATATATTCAGTTCATTCTATCTTGGATTTTTCCTTCTGGCCATATTTGAACTTAATGTTTACTAGGTGCGCAACACCTGATACACTATTGCATATATATTAGTACTCCGCTACAAATATTATCCAACTGCTATATATAAAACATCTTGTCGATCGACCTAAGTCAGTTTATCGACAACTTATGATTGAATATTGATAAGTTGTGATTGAAGTCGACATTAAATGCAGTTTCTCTCTCATTAATAGTAGGTGCGAATATGCTACCTTAAATATCTCTAAAATATCGGCTGCATTAAATGTGTCGTAAGGCCTGTTTTATTTTATTCTTCATTGTTCGTGAAATAACATCCCCTAAATGGAATTTTAAACAAATTACTTTCGTTCCAAGTCCTAAACACGTCAGTTTCTCTTGACTCCTACCTGGAGGAAAGGATTCAGTCAGTTGCCTACGATAGTTATTGGAAACTTTCTCTTTAATATATTCGTCATCTATGAAATATGAACTAATCAGTCTGTCAAATCTTAGAAAAATGTTAGTAATTTATATTACAATTGCATGAGATTTATATAATGCAAATACTGTGCAGCCAATATTTGTTTATTTAAAATTGTCTTTTTAAATTTACTATTAAACTCTTCCATTAGAAGCACATTGACGTATGTTAAACAATCATTTTTCTCAAGCTCCAACGTTAAATTGATATTTCTATTAAAAGTTGAAGTAGTGCCCGTGACTGTGACATACTTTTAATAGCAAGAGAAATATCAGCAATATAACACTATATTGTTGAAATTTAATTATATTTCCTTTCACTGATGTGCTCTGAATCTGGACTTTGAAAAATCTCTGCTAGCACTGGGTATAAGTGGCTTCCTGTTTCTGAATTCTTCAACTAAATCGAAAGTTTATATCTTTCGTGAGTAACTAAATTGGTTCGCGTATGGAGCTGGGGATGCTGATATATTTTTGTAGCGTTCTTCCTGAACTAAAATGTCACTAGTTTCTTCAATCCGAACATTTAGAAACAAAACGTTATATCAAATGACACCGTAATCCTGTTTTTTTAAATTTTTATCGTAAACCCGTCTAATAAATTCAAAGGAATCGGCAAGAGATTAATTACATATATGTGTAAGCAATGGTCCCAGCATAAAAAATACACATTTAATTAATGCATGGAACTTACAATTGACCATTGGTAAAAGTGGTCTCATGAGACAACCTTTTTATGGGTTTTTAGTAGTAGATTTTCCGAATGGGCTGAGCGTATGTGAAACGACCTTATCAATTAAAATGATATCCGTTAAGATTTTAACTTCGCTTATAACCATTCACTCAACTGATTTACCGTCCAGACGCGTGCATTTTGTATTGTCAATCATTACGTTCTCTATATTTTTTAGAAAGTTTGTTTTGATTATTATAGCAATAAAAGAAACATGTTGCACGACTGGGAAAAGATTAATTACCTTATACTTATTAGTCTCAACAAGATGTTTGCATCTATAATTTGACTACGAATATTTCAACGGAAAAAAAATCACACAAACAATTTGGTAATCGATATGTGAATTGGTAAATTCAGTTAAGACTGCCTCATTTATACTTATTGTTAAATCTCTAATGCATAACTGTCTTTTCACTAAGTAACTGTATGTAATTGCTTTTTGTGTATGAGTCTGCATGTACACACATCGAAATGAAATTACAGTGATGTAATAACACATAATAATGACTCACTAGAGAAGCGTACACCATGGCTGTTTTTGCTGTCGCTTGTTTTGGATTAAGGAGTAATCAGTTACTGAACGTGTAAACTCATTCCAGTGAAATTACAGCGATTTTACAACATCTGGTGATTCACTAGATAAACGTACATAACGTCTTTGTCTATTTACTTATGTGGGCGTTTGTTTATGATTTCGAAATAATCAGTAATATATAACTATCGTTACGTGTGTCACTCATCCAAGTGAAATTAAGGCGATAAATGTCAATTCCTATTTGCACACGTCAGAATTATTTTTATATTTACATTCGTAAATGAAGCAATTATGAGTGGCATCCCGGTAAGGAGGGAGCAAGATACTGTGTATACCCGGGCACAAAGGTTTTACAGTAAATAATTAAGAATTAGTAAAATTAAATAAGAAAAGGATAAAGTGTTTCAATGGGATAGAAAGTTAAAATAAAAAGGGGGTCATAAAAAATTTGAAAACTAAAGAAATATTTTAGTAATAGTTCAAAGAAAAGTTGCTTTTTTCCCAAACGATGTAATTGTTTTTATTATTTATGTTTGTTAAAAGTCGCTACAGTACAAATAGAACCTAAGCAAATAGATACAATAATAGAACAAGAAATCGAGGATGAAATTATAAGATAATCCGAAAATAAATTAGGAGATACTGAATTACTCATCCCCCGTGAGTGGGTTTCTGATTCTGTTTCGTGCAATCTTCGCTTCCATCAATTATTTAATGCTGTATTCCAAATCGGACCTAGTGATTTTTCTTTGGATTTTTCATACATTATGCCATTTCTCGATTTAATTGCGATAGATTCTCTAACCAATCTTGTTGATCTATTACGATCACAAATTAATATGCGTCTGCAACCATCCCCATTAATTATGTGTCCTGTCTCTATTGTATGACGTGCAAGATATTTTTTATTAACATGCCCTTATTAACATGCCCTTCTATGTTCTCCCTTCTTGCCTTAATTGGGCGCATGATTTCACTCACATACATGAGTTTGCAGTCGTTACATTGAAATTCATACATGTATTTAACGGTTCAATTTTCTTCTTTTCGTTGGAAGGTTTTTTTGCCTAGGACAAGGGTCGGTTTTAAAATGGTACATTTATTGTATTTAAATGTTACAGTTTTTATTTTCCTGCTTAGTTTGGAGTCAGGTATTAACATGACTATCCTCTTTTGTGTTATTTGAATTCACGTATTTCAAAATATGATTAAATTTACTTATGGCGACTCTAAAAACTTTCGAAAATTACCCATTAGCACTGAATATTTATCACAGTCTACATAATTCAATCTCCCTATGTTTGGTATCCGTTAATATTAAGCTTCTAATCGTCATCGATTTTAAGATACTAATTTTCATTCTGTATGGATGATCTGAATTGAAATTAAACAGGTAACTTGATTAAGTATCATTTCTATAAACATCCCATTCTTATTTTGTTACATTTATAAAATACTTGACAACAAGAAATGGTAATTGGCCACTTGATTCATTTTCAATCGTAAATAACATTTCGCTCAACTAATTTGCAAAGTTTAAGAAATTTATCATTTGATTCTCCCCGTGATTTTAAATAACTAATATATCATTCAAAAATCAGTTTGGATTTAGAGGTGTTGCGTCTAAGAGGGTTTTCTCCATGAAATGCATGAAGATATTAGCTATTGGAACTGACAGTTGTTGTCCCACTAGAACTTCTCTAATTTTTTATTGTCATTTTAACCTCTTCTATTATTACCGGATCATAAGCCAGGAAACGCCGAAACAATACAGTGCTTTTGGCACTTTTATATTGGTATACAATGACACAACATCAAAACTCACTACGCTATCGTTTTAATTTAGCTCATACCTATCGACAATCGCAACACGATAGTATGAATTCATCAATGCATGGTCTAAGAAGTATGAATATTTACTTATTCTATGACATAGAAACTGAGGCCGTTTATATATATGTTGCGGAGAGTTTGACATTAACAGTAATTCTCAAAGGGTTGTCTGATTTATGTAACTTTAATAAACCAAGCATTCTTAGCGCAACTGTATCTTTTTGTATGACAGCATTATCATGTGTTTGATCTATTTCACCCTAGAAATCTTGTTATTGTCCAATAATTTAGCTTCTACTTGTAACTTAGCCGTAGAATATTTATGAATTTTTGAGTATACATCTATATTGTCAAGTTGTTCAAATATCTCAATATTGTGATCAGATTGACTCACCCTTCCTTTGTCTAATTTCAAATATATCCCATTGTGTGTTAATAACTCGTTTTGAAACTTTTTATTTAATAATTTGGTTTTAATTTGCCTCCTTGTTCGTTAACACAGATGTGGCTATGTCTAATTCAAACCTAACCACATTTTTATAATTAAACGAACATTGGTTGCGCGGGTGGTGATAACAATTATTATAATCAAGGTTGCGGTCTTGACCCATTAATTACTTACATATGTCAGTATAAACTAAGAATTGTATAGTGTAGAAAAGGCAATTCATCCAGTAGACCGGTTGCCTTTCGAACTCAAGAATTTCCACCTGACAGGACTCAAAACCGGGAATGTCCTGCTTCGGAACTAGCGTCGGTCCACTGAGCCATCCTGCCGCACACTACACTGCACAGAATTTTCATTTATATACCGACTAACGTAACTTGGTTAGTCTATTTTTCCTTTAGGTGGAGCTCATATGGCATCCATTAAGACCCAAAGTTCCAACTAACCATCCCCAATCTGTCATTAATGATCAGACACCACACTACATGGGGAAGTGGTATTGAAAGGAACATTTATATAATTAAACGAACATTGGTTGCGCGGGTGGTGATAACAATTATTATATTCAAGGTTGCGCTCTTGATATAAACACCTGACCCATTAATTACTTACATGTCAGTATATTCTAAGAAAAAATAGACTAACCAAGTTACATTAGTTAGTATATAACTGAAAATTGTGAGCAGTGTGGTGTGCGGCAGGATGGCTCAGTGGTTAGAGCACCAGATTCCGAAGCAGACGTGCCCAGGCTCGAGTCCTGTCCGCGGCAAATTCTAGCCAGCACGTCTGCTTCGGAATCTGGTACTCTACACTATACAATTCTTAGTTTATACTAACATATGTAAGTAATTAATGGGTCAGGTGTTTATATCAAGACCTAACCTTATTTTTGTCTGAGAATTATTGTGTTGTTTTAACAACTTTAATAAATATCTCATTTTTTGGTGATTTCTCTGTGTGGATAGCTGTACACAAACCACGATTGGGCATTTCCAGCTGATGTTCATTAAGTTCTATTGTTGAAAGATTTTCAACTCCATTAGTTACAACAGGACTAGTCTTAACTAGGGACTGTCAATAGATGCCAAAATTTCCAAATTTTTTGTGAAGTTTGAACTGAAACTTTTTAATCTCTCTATTACTTGCGCCATCTGTAAAATTCTCTATATATTTTAAATCATCAGCATGCAAAAAGAAAAGTAACATTGATCATATTTTAGTTTTATCTCTTTTCAGTTCACATTTGCGCTTTTCTATATCGCGAAACAACGCATTCATTATGTTCAGAGTCAGCTCACGTTTAAGAGATCAACCGTTAGCATTTAAATGAAATAGCGGTTTAAATTTTCTTAAAATAGGAATTAAGAAATGTTTTAAAAATATTTAATAAAAAGTATATTTTCCTCTTTTCTTACAAATTGCCTTTTGATGTGATGTTATACGTTAATCAGCTTCACTGACATAGCAACGTATTTGGTACCTAAATAAGCATTGAAAAAAACATGAAGCACGACAGGGAATAGATTAATTACATTATTATGGTTGGGCTAAACAAGTTTTTATTATAGCAAGGTATTTGCCTCTATCAGAGAGTAGTATTTCGATGTCAAAATGGTCTTTGACAATACATATTATAATGCGCATTCAAACTATTTCGAATGTGAAATATGATCAACTAAACAGTCTCCGACTAGTTTTATACTACGTTACCTATATATATATATATATAGATATATATATATATTGTATTCTTTGGAGAAGACAGATATTGAATATTGTACCTTTAAACATATGGTTAATGAATATTTTATTTCGAGAATAGTTATCTTCATATTATTATCTTTTGTCATTTATAATTATTTATCTGTCAATATATATATATATATATATATATATATATATATATATATATATATATATATATGTATATATTGTCACATAAAATACACTATGCATACGTAAGCTAACGCATGGCATCAAGTGCATGTAACTCGAGGGTTGTTAGCACTTGGTAGAGAAACCAACCACTATGGATTTTAGGAAGACAAAACACATTTAATAACTTCCCTTTATAATCTGTCATTTATATTCGCTTTCATTTGATTATGCTGGTGGCAAGCCAATTCACCACCACGAACTAAGAAAACTACCATCTGACAAATCTATACAACTTGCCACACCCATCATTGGAATAGGAGTTGTTATAACTGAAGAAGATCCATGAACAAGATCCAGCGAAATTCAATCCTGAAAACAAAACATCCATTACCTACAATCGCAGAGTCCGAAATCAAATCAGGACTGATAACAAATAAAAAAGCATAACCAATCGGAACAAACACTACAATGTTATACGGCAAACCAAAAACTAATAATACATTGACTGCCTTATGATATCCTCCGATACGGCCCATTATAACAATTATCAATGCACTGCAACATAAAATAGGTACGTTTCTCTGCTAATTACTTCAACCATTATAAAATATGATAAACACGAACACCATAAGGATTCTATTGAGCTAGAATGTGAATTGAAGATAAAGTACGTCCTAAAAAAAGGTCTCGCTTGACTTCTCTTTCATATTTACGAAAATTTCATAGAAAAAAACAGCGACGATTTCATGTGATCTGATTAAGAATGAGTTTCAAGATTTTCCTTTAGAAACCTATGATCTCAAAAACAACGTATTAGCATATAAAAAAAGGTGCAATATACATTTGGAGGGAAATATTTTCATCAGTTCAATGGTCTATCTGTGAGAAACTGTATTTCACTCTTCCTGGCAGATGTTTAAATGCACCATTTTTTATTTAACGAGCCTACAATAGAATTGACAATTGTGCACTCCAAAAATATGTAGATGGTATATTATTGTTCCTCCCAGACGAAGCAGATCTAGCCGATATCCTCAAGCAAGGCAGTGGAGCCGATCCAGATATCCAATTACCTCACGAGGTAGAGAAAGACAAAAATGTTTCCTTCTTCGACATCCAACTCAATTGCGCAGAAAAAAGTGATTTAACACTAGCATTACATAGAAAACCTATTTTTGTTGGGCAATACATTCATTACAACAGCAGCGTGCCAAAATCTCACAAAAAAAACCTGGGCAAAAACCTAGCAGACAGAATTAGGAAGATCTGCTATGAATAAAAGGTCAAGGAAGAACTAGGCTACCTGAGGAAATTTTTGATAATGAACAACAACTCAGAACGGTTGATAGATAGACCACATCAGATTCCTACTACAGAGGATAACCTCAATCAGGTTTTCCTGTACTTAACATTTAGAGGCGACCTACCAGCTTCAACAATTGCACGGCGCTTAATTATAATCCAATTGGGGCATTTTACCAGTGAAAAAGTTAACGTCCTATTCAGCTTACGGAGATTAATGCATCACTTCCTTCGTTAGCAGCAACAGAAGTTTCACAACAATGTGAGCATTCAACACTGCAATCCACACACCCCGTACTGCTAACAAGGTAGCAGAACATAATTGAGGAATAGGGCGATATTAAATAAGACATTTGGTGGAAAAACATTCGTACACGTAGCAGCCTATAAAGCAGACAGTTGGTTAAAATTCAATTTACAAATAGAAGAATGACCGGAGCTAAAACGTCACTCTCCAATAGATTGAGAATGCCCCTACACGTACACAGACACATCGGAATTCAACTACGGATATAAATTTACGAATCAACCTAAACAATGTATCGAAGGAAAATGGAAAATCAGATTAGTTCTTTAAATCAAGTTTGCGAGCATGAAGTAAACACCAATCCCATTTTATTTAACCAGTCGTCGAACAATATAGCAAACCTGCGGCCAGGCTCAGGAACTGACACGTTTCGACCTTCCATGATTATCATCAGAGTTTGACGGCAAACTGACTAGCGAGGATCAAACCGCATTGTATATATACGGAAAGCAAAATTAGATATGCGGTTCTCATCTCAAGTAGTCTAGCATATATTGTACTCGACTGGAAACTCATCTGCACGATTTCTATGTAGTTACGAACATAAAATTTTATCTGCTTCCGGCACAGCTTTATAAAGGCAATACAATTAAACAACCGTTGTTGACGCGGGTGGTCGTAGAAATTCTTCAAATTAATTATGCGAGCTTGACGTAAGCACAAATACCAATGCATTTAACCATCCATCGAACAAAATTACCGCCAGTCGCACGCTTAGACGCGTTTCGACCTTTTGTAATCGTCATGAGAATATGATGGAGAACTAACTTGTGAGGATCAAACCACATTGAATATATATGGAAAGAAAAAGTAGATATGCCGCTCTCACCTCTAACACTCTCGCAAATATAATACCTGATTTTAAATGTCGGCTACACGAATTTTATGTAGTCACCAACATTTAATTTTAGCTGCTTTCGCCACAGATAGATATTGCTAATACTATTAAATAATCATCGATTGCGCGGGTGGTGGTAACATTTCTATAAAACAAGTTTGCGAGCTCAAGTAAACATCAATCCGTTTGTATTTAATCATTTTTCAAACAACAGAACAAAATTACAACCAGTCACAGGCATTGAGGAATTTGGACATTCCACGATCATCGTCAGAAAAGGACGGTAAACTGTCTTGCGTGAATCAAACCACAATGCATATTTATCGAAAGGCAAATTAGATATACGGCTCTCACCTCTAATACTCTCGTAAATATGATAGTCGACTGGAAATGTCGGTTGCACGATTTCTATGCAGCCACCAACATTAACTTTATTGGAACTTTGTGTCTAAATGGATGCCATGTGAGCTCCAAATAAAAAAGAAAAAAACATAAGCGCGTTACAGTATATGACCTAAAATTGTGTATTGTGTGAGACATGGTGGCTCAGTGTTTAGAGCACCAGATTCCGAAACAGAGGTGCCCGGTTTCGTGCCATGCCCACAGGAAATTCTGGCCAGTTCGTTATGAGTTCCCATTAAGGACAAAACTGCTTTAATGGTTGAAGTGTCTATTCTACACTATACAATTCTTAGTTTATACTGACAAACGTATGTACTTTGCACGGGTTTTACTCTCCGTTCATGCTGTTTATGGTTTATCTTTCTAGTCATAATTGAACTAATTTTTACTAGGTTCGCAACACTTAATACATACTTGCAAACATTATCTAACTGTTACAACATTTAATAATTAAGTATACCTTACAACCTTTCAGTTTCATCCATTCAGGATTTCATTCGATTCAGCGAAAGAGAAATAGCCTGCTTTTCAATTTAACATATATTTCTTTACAACAGTCATACTACTGTTGCTAGTGTGAAGTAGATTATCTGTATCTTAATACTGCTCATTCAAGTTAATGTCGATCACACGTAAATGTACTCATATTATACATATATATATATATATATCTTCCACAAGAAATGCTGTGAATTAGCTTATACGTGTGGTATTCCTGCAGTAACCCTATAATTCCTTTCACAAAGTATGCCAATAGTGATTTATCGCAGATGAGTCAAGCACAGTTATTCCCATTCATTTTTGTTCATGCGCTAACTCTGCGTAATACGTGATTCCATGTTTTTTTAATTTAATACGCAGTAAAAGAGATTATGAGAAGAAAAAGAGGGGATTCTCCGGAAAATGATATTTTTAAGCCACATTTTTTACGTCAAATTATTTTATTCATAAATAAAATGTGAAAAAATTGATTACGCTTCTTGATAAAATGGTGATATAAGAGTAGGTTTGGACAGTACGAGAAAGAAATTTCGAGAGTAGAATTTGATGCACCAATTAACATACAGCTAAGCTACAATTACACTGTTGATTATATAGAGTATATATATATATATATATATATATATATATATATATATATATATATATATATATATAAGATTTTTAGTAATCTTGCCTATGCTGAAGACTACTTCTTAATAATAATAATTTAATCTATATCATTATGATTATATAAAGATATCCGAAGAACATATTAGTGTTTTTTATTATTAAACGACCATTGGTTGCGCGGGTGGTGATTAAAATTATTATAATCAAAGTTGCGGTCTTGATATAAACACCTGACCCATTAATTACTTACATATGTCAGTATAAACTAAGAATTGTATATTGTAGAAAAGGCAATTCATCCAGTAGACCGGTTTCGTCCTTATTAGGAACTCATCAGATCCGCGGCAAATTCTCTCCAGTACCTGATGAGTTCCCAATATGGACGAAACCGATCTACTGGATGAATTGCCTTTTCTACACTATACAATTTTAGTTTATACTGACATATGTAAGCAATTAATGGGTCAGGTTTATATATGAAGAATGCAGCCTTGATTATAGTAATAATTGTTTTATATTGTTTGTTGCCGTGAGTTTATATATATATATATATATATATATATATATATATATAATTAGGCATTATAACTGAACAACTAGTAACAAATTGATTCAAATTTGACGAGAAGGATAATCCAAAGTCAGCATAAATGGAAATTATAATCTCATGTACATCATCGCTTCATGCTTACTCACGCCTCATCAGTAGGAGCCGGTATTACGCCCTATGCCCACCGTATATTTATGTAAGGAATGTGGGACAATTAGAAGTTATAATCTTCTATAAGAATATGTAAAACTTCAGTAGTGAAGCTAGCTTCACATAAAGTCTTTGACAATGCGTTTTTAACGCCAACTCAATAATATATATATATATATATATATATATATATATATATATGCCGATCCTGTAAAAATATCAACACTTTGGCTATTGTGTCAGTACTTGATACCAACAGTATAGTGTGCGGCAGGATGGCTCAGTGGTTAGAGCACCAGATACCAAAGCAGACGTGCCCAGGTTCGAGTCCTGTCCGCGGCAAATTCTGGCCAGTACATGATGAGTTCCCAATAAGGACGAAACCGGTATACTGGATGAATTGCCTTTTCTACACTATACAATTCTTAGTTTATACTGACATATGTAAGTAATTAATGGGTCAAGTGTTTATATCAAGAGCGCAAGCTTGATTATAATAATAGTTGCCGAGTCGGTTTATTTCATTAACACAATGGATTTCTAGGTGTGCTATAGTTCACAAAATTGTGAATAACATCATTTAAACACCTGTTACTCTAGCAAATCCCTACAATCTGTCATTAATCGATATCAGATTTCATATTTCGCACTCATCATTAAAGCATTCTATTAAATATTCAATAATTATGCACTGTTAGACTTGGAAAACTGATAACGATATTATTAAGTATTAGGTATTGCGTAGCAAGTTAAAAATTTGCTCAAGTATGAACAGAAAAATAAACCCATCATCGAATTAAAGAAATGTATAATCTCATGAACACACGTTTTGTGTTTACTGGCGATTCATTAGTAGGTGCCAGTACTACGCCCATATATATTGGATCAAAATACATGAGATACATGGACGGAACAATCTCCTACACGAAACTGTATTCAGACCGCACTTGAGATAACTTCACATGGAGTATTCGAGAATGCGAATTCAAAGCCTACTCACTATATATAATATATATTGATTCTGGAAAGGGTACCAAAACTATGGTTTTAAAACGCTGTGGCGATACGGGGTGCCAACACATTTGAATTCGAGGATTGTTAAGCTTTACCAAAATGAAGAATTACCCCATCTTCTGAACACCTGTTACTCCAGCAAATCCATAAAATCTGGTCTTGATCCATGTGACATATATAATACAATCTCAAATAAAATTCATTCATTAATTTGGAAGACCGTGTTTACTCAACATGTTATTTAGGTTAAATACTGCTTGTTGCGAAGAAATAATCTATATGCAAGTATGTGTTATGTGTTGCAAACCTAGTAACAAAATAGTTCAGTTGTGACCAGAAGGAGAGGCCAAAGACAGCATGAAGGCAAAGTATAATCTCATGCACATTCGTTTCGTACCATCCTATTATCCCACATTCTTCACCAAAATATATAGTGGTTAAAGGGCGTAATACCGGCTCCTACTGATGATTCGCCTTTGAGCAAGGCTTGTTTCATTTGCTTCGCTTGTTAAACTTGTGAGGCGAATTGCAACTGATAAAGGCCTACGGTAAGTTTGGCCGAAATATTTTACCAAAAGAAAACTACTGAAACAATTAAAGATGCGTTAGTCAAAACGCAGATCATGTAATTTCATTTAATCCAGGTTCGCAAATGAAAACATGATTCAAGAAACATTTATTGAAGTCGTTATAGTTTATCTTTGGCATATTTTTACCGATACACACGAATAGTCTGTACCTGGAAATGTGTAAAAACGAATATAAGTCGTTAGCCAATAACGATATTTTAACAAATACTATAAAAGTTACATGTAGTATGCTATTGTTAATATATATATATATATATATATATATATATATATATATATTCACATATCTGTAAAATTTATCTTTCAAAAAACCTAAATTCGCTCAATCGAGATGGTCGTTAACAAGAGAACGACTGAAATTAATTATTCATCGGCTGCAAAATGTTGCATTTGTTGTTGAACTTAATTGTATTTCGTTTATGGGAAATTGATGCAAAAGTGGTTTTATTGGTCAGCAAACTGGAGAGTACTCAACATCACTTAGAGCACAGTATAGTCTGTCCATATGAAATTGAAGTATACTTGCTATTGCAGGTTTTTTAATTACGTTTCCATCCCTCTTTTCTGGGATCATATGAATCCTTATTATGTGGAAATCGAATTTGCAACAACTAAGGAGAATCAGTCTTTGATGTGCTTTTTGCGCAACTATCTTTCAAATATCTTTAAGGTAATTGTTATGGCGATTTGCTTATGACGTTCTTCATATATTAAACAAGGGTTTTTAAACTGCCTTTCAATAATTCGGCACAAGTTTTCATTAGCTACCTAGACAATTTTTCATTGTTATCATATATGCACATGTTTAGTCCTTATTTATTAAAGAAAGTTAAAATTCAAGTAAAGTTAGTTAATTATCGTCTGTAACAGACACTTCATGTGAGATACTGTTTGTGGTATATATTATATATACAGAATTGGCTTTCAATTCGCATAGTCGAAAACTTTATATGAAATTAACTTCTCTACTGCATGTTTACACATTCGTAAAGAATATACAACAGTCCCATTCTATCATGTTTCTCACTCAAATATATTGTGTGTAAGGGGTGTAATACCAGCTTCTTCTGATGCGTCGCGAGTAAACGCGAAACGAATGCCCACGAGATTATACTTTACGTGAATTTTGTCTCTGGTTTATCCTCTTGGTAATATTTTAACTAATCTGCTACTAGGTGGGAGACACTGCATTTGTTTCTGAAACGAGTATTTAAGCCACATCTTACTTATTTTGCCCTGAGTGTCTAAAAGTCGTGGAATCTGTGACATCTGATTTATTCATGCAAAATTTTCACTTGATTGTGTAGTTAATTTTAAAAATAATTTTTCAGGATTAATAGAATCACCGTGCCACGTCAAGAAAGCTATAAAAATAACCTTTTAGGCTTTCATAAAGGTCATTAGAAATTCATTTAATGACAGATATGTTGGACTAATTGGTCTACTTTCACACCTAACGAATGTGAAGACGTTCAGTATGAATTTACGGCTTCAACTGTTTATTTATGCAGAGCTGTAATAATTTTGTTGCTGATGTCTTAAAATAAGAGGTTTAAAGCATGTTATTGCTCCAAGCAATATTTTGCAATGACCGTGAATTCAACTTAGCGTTTCCAGAGAGCAAGACAAACAATCAACTTAGGCACATTAAAATTTCTGGAAAAGCATACAATGAAAAATTATATTTAATTGAAAAACTAACCTTTACACATCTCGACAAATAGAATTTAACGAGTGTGTCAACATTGTTAATGATGATGATTTTTATTTTCAGTTCGTTGACTTTTAAATTATTCATTATTAAATTATGGCTTCCGAGATCAATTTACGTAGAGCTGCAATTTTTTGTTACCAAGATTTTAAATCTGGTAAAATTTAGCCTTTCCTTGCTTTAAGTAATATTTCTAAATGTCCAAAAATCAAGTTCTAAAATAATTTTGTAAAATTGAAGTAAATTGGCATACAGATTTAATATATCTATCCAGTAAAATACTTTCGGTTTACTTCAATATAACTAGAAAATCAGTTTATGTCAGGTGTGCTTAATTGAAAAACAAGACCATATTTGCCTCATCGAAACAGAATTTAAGGAATGAGTCAAAATTTATACTGATGAGTTAGGTAAGGTGTGCAAATTTCCAAATAATTAATGCTTCTGCTTTTGGAACTTTTAAACATTAAATTTGCGGCTACAGGTTCGCAATATCTTCTACATAAGGCTTCCATTTTTGCTGAAAATAACTTGAAATCTTGGACTTTATAAAATCCTCTTAATCAAAAACATATTTGGAAATTTTCTAAAGAATGAATGTTTTGCGCCAGAGGATGTTGCACAATTAACTTATCCTTGCTCTGTTCTATAATTTGATCTGCAAATGTAGTATGTTTGTTAAATCATATTTTATGCAATAATTTAACCAACACACCTATCCAAGAGAGCTGGAAAGTGAATTACTTAAAAACAACAAATCATCAACAAATCATTCAATAATTTATTTATTTACATACGTCAACTAATTTAAAATTTATTGAGCGGTGTCAATAATCTTAATGATGAATTATGCCTGTTCTGGCGGCAAAGCTTCAAACTGATTTAAATGCTTACTTCAGTTAATTTAAGACATTTAGTATGTATTTACGATTTTTGCCATTATTTAAGCCTGTGTTCAAATTTAATGTATTTCAATTTTATTAGTCGATAGGAATCAAATGTCTGCACTTATCTGAAGCCCAATTTTGACTGTGAATTTAATAGATTCGAGATGGTAATATACAGATTTAATTCGGCCATATATCGGAAAGATAGCCGATAAAATTATATATTTGTTATATTGTAAAAGAGTTGTAATTATTTAATGCGCATATTGCGTAACTAACTTGAAAGATTGTTCACAATAAAGATGGTCGTTAATTTTATACTGCTGAATTTTAATAATGTCGAACAATTCTTATTCTCAATTGAAGAAGTTAATACGGTAAACTGATTATATATTTTTGCACTTAAATACTGTTTGTTGCGAAGAACTAATATATATGCAAGTATGTATTAGGTTTTGCGAACCTAGTAACAAATTAGTTCAGTTGTGACCAGAAGGATAAACCAAAGGCAGCATGAACGGAAAGTATCAGGTAGGTATCATGTACCGACTCGGAAACCATAGTGTTAGTATCCGGTACTCATCGATTTCAAAAAAAGATATCAGTTACTAACACAATGGCCATAGTGTTAGTATCCTTTACAGACTCGGTATATATATTATATAGTGTGATTTAGCATTAAAGTCGTAATGTCGTTGACTTCAGATTATGTTAGCTTCACTATTACAGGTTTACACATTCGTCTAGGAGATTGTACCGTCCTATTATTCCACATTCTTCTACCAAATATATAGTGGTTAAAGGGCGTAATACCGGCTCCTACTGATGAGTCGCCAGTAAGCACGAAACGAATGTGCATGAGATTATACTTTCCGTTCATGCTGCCTTTGGTTTATCCTTCTGGTCACAACTGAACTAATTTGTTACTAGGTTCGCAAAACCTAATACATACTTGCATATATATTAGTTCTTCGCAATAAACAGTATTTAACTGTAATATATTTAATTGAATGATGTCATGCTTACCGCGAAATGTGATAACTGATATCGATGAAGGCCAGAGTGTATGGTTTAACTGGAGTAACAGGTGTTCGGAAATTGTTGTAATTCTCATTTTGGGTGAACTTTAGCATAAATTTATATCCATCAGGTTGGTATCATGTACCGACTCGGAAACCATAGTGTTAGTATCCGGTACTCATCGATTTCAAAAAAGGTATCAGTTACTAACACAATGGCCATAGTGTTAGTATCCTTTACAGACTCAGTATATATAATTATATAGTGTGATTTAGCATTGAAGTCGTAATGTCGTTGACTTCAGATTATGTTAGCTTCACTATTACAGGTTTACACATTCGTCTAGGAGATTGTACCGTCCTATTATTCCACATTCTTCTACCAAATATATAGTGGTTAAAGGGCGTAATACCGGCTCCTACTGATGAGTCGCCAGTAAGCACGAAACGAATGTGCATGAGATTATACTTTCCGTTCATGCTGCCTTTGGTTTATCCTTCTGGTCACAACTGAACTAATTTGTTACTAGGTTCGCAAAACCTAATACATACTTGTATATATTTTTGTTTGTTTATTGATTTTTCTGGATATAATTGACCTCCTGTAAATATGCATTTCGTTTAAAAATTGATAATCATGATTGAAATATTCGTTTTTTCATTATCTGGATTGCATGAGCCATTCTTTAATGATATATACACAGTGCTATTTCTAGCTCTGAAACGATTACTTTCTGTTCATTGTTAATAATACCAATTACTAATTACTATTATTATTATTATTATTATTATTATTATTATTATTATTATTATTATTATTATTATTATTATTATTATTATTATTATTATTCATAGAATCCTTTCCATGTGCAAAATTAAAAAGTAATTTTATCAGATACAAGAAACGCTTCTTTCTCTCTTATATATATATATATATATATATATATATATATATATATATAAATTTAAAATAAAAATAAGATAGAAATATGTAAACATGGAGTGTGAAAAAGGAAACCATTCAATTAAGTGCGTCACCTCAGTTCAACTCAATGCCTGAACGTGCTTCTTCTGCTTGCATAAATCGGACTGCAATTTATTTATTCATAAGGCTTCGTATGTGGCTAGCTTCCTTTTCTTATTGAATTTGGTAATTATTTCAAATGCTACGTCTGGAGAACATAAGTTTGATGTTTCAGCGATTTTTTGTGCAATTTCAGCGTGTATTCACCATTTGATTTAAAACAGGCGTTTAAGTTACAATGTTCTCTCATTCGATTAATTAACCGTCTGGTCGATCGGTATACGTAAGTTAATCGACAACTTGCAGATGTATATTGGTAAATAAAATTTGATGTCGACATTAACGGCTATTTCTCCTTGATTGCTGTTAACGGCATGTGTGTTACCCTAAATAACACTCATAGTTAAGCTGCATTTAATGTGCATGTTAATGCCGCTTCAACTTTCTTTTGTGCCACTCGTGAAACTGCATCCCACTAAAATGGGATGTTCAGGTAGACTGTTTTCTTTTCTAGCCCATAATACGTCTGTTTCTGTTTAATTCCCCTTTTTATTATTGATTCGATTAATTGTGTAGGATAGCCAATAGACATTAAATCGTTAATTGCCTTTGTATATTCGTTTTCTTTTGAATCTTTACTGACCAACCTGTCAATTCTCAAAAAGCAGCCACGAACCCTTGATAATTTATATTGAAACGGTACGTAACTGCTGCAATGCAAATACTGTGCTGACCATGTTGGTTTATGGTAAATTGTTCTGTTTAATTGACCATTAGTTTTTTTCTTTAATAGTACATCTGGGAAAAGCAGAGAGTCATCTCTCTCGTGCTCTGACGTGAAGACGATATTCTTATGTGCTTTGTTGAATCTTTGAAGCAATGTTCGTGTTTGCGACCTGTTCTTAAGTACAAGAAATATATCATCCACGTACCGTATTTATTGACCACATTTATTTATGTCACTCTTTGATGGTGTGTTCTCTAGGTGACCTAGAAAAATCGCAGCCAACACTGGAGATATGGGGCTTTCCATTGCCACAACATCAGTCTGATTGTAGATGCTTCCATTAAAACGAAACCGTACGTGTTTCGTGCATAATAAGATAAGCTTGCGTAGAGTGTGAAATGGCACCGGCGATGGTAATATGTGGGCTTCTACTGCTTTGTCTATAATTTCAATGGTTTCATCAGTTGGAAAATTTGTAAACAAGGACGTAACATCAAAAGACACCATAAACTTGTTTTTATAATTTATATCCTGAATTCTGTTTACAAACTCAAACGAATGGGCAACCGAATTATTGCCTAGTTGTTTGCGTAATTGTTTGAGTAAACGAATTAACCATTTAGCTGGTGCATGTAACGGAGAATTTACCACTGATAAAATTGGCCTAATAGGACAATCTTTTTGAGTGTTATGGTAATCTGTACATTGTTGGTGTACATGATCCAAATTGTTTGAGCTTCTGTGGTGTATCCTCATCAATTAAACCGGCATCTGTCAAGATCTTAATTTAATGTATTACTTTGCGCTGCACTTTGTCTATTTCATCTGATTTATAGTCTAGACGCGTGAAATTTGTATTTTTATTCAACACGTTTTCCACCTTTCGTAGGTAGTCAGATTTGTCCATTATAACATCGCTCTTACCTTTATCAGCGCTTAGAATTTTGATGTCTGCATTTCTGTTCATACCTTTAAGCGCATTTAAATGTTGCTTTTTCAATGCATGCCGTTCTGCGCATTTGAACGAATTCAAATGTGAAGCTGATCAATTGATGTAATCTTGAACCAATTTTTATAATCAATACTGGTACGTTGTAAGTCGGCTGTTTTTTCAAACAGCAATTCAAATGCTGCCTCAAGATCAACCGCGCATTTATGAGAAGGATGTATTCAATTATTTCGGCCCATCGATAGTGCTTCAATTGTTAGCTGATCGATTAGTATTTTTGAAAAGTTAAGCACACGTTTATCAAGGTCAGGCGGTGTTAAATTACACAAGACTCTAGGTTCTACATCATTTTCAAATTTCTGCAAAATTCCTGTTTTGACTTTCATCGTAACAGTTAAATACTGATAGTTTTGGAGAACTAATATATATGCAAGTATGTATTAGGTGTTGCGAACCTAGTAACAAATTAGTTCAGATGTGACCAGAAGATTAAACCAAATATAGCATGAACGGAAAGTATAATCTCATGCAGATTCGTTTCGTGCTTACTGGCGAATTATCAGTAGGAGCCGGTATTGCGCCCTTTAACAACTATATATTTGGGTGAGGAATGTTGGATAATAGGACGATACAATCTCCTAGACGAATGTGTAAACCTGCAGTAGTGAAGCTAACATTATATAAAGTCTCGACAATGCGACTTCAACGCTAATTCATTCTATATTATATATTTACCGAGTCTGTAAAGGATACTAACACCATGGCTATTGTGTTAGTAACCGATATCAACATTATTGTACCAAAAAGGTACATGGTACTAACACTATGGATTCCGAGTCAGTACATGGTACCAACATGATGGATATCGATGTATGCTATAGTTCACCGATTTGAGAATGACAACTATTTCTGAACACCTCTTACTCCTGTAAATCCAGTAAGCACAAAACGAATGTGCATGAGATTACACTTACGTTCATGCTGTCTTTTGTTCATCCTTCTGGTCACAACTGAACCAGTTTGTTACTAGGTTCGCAACACTTAATACATACTTTCTTTAATCATAACAGCTGGCAAAAACATAAAATATCTCATTGTTGCAAAAGGACCTAGATCATCCAATACCCAAGATACACACAAGATTCTTGCCTGTAACACTGCTTTATCTTCATTTAACTGCTCAATTTTGTAATACGCGAACATTGTTAGATTTCTTCGGTTGATCTGTAGATTGGACTTTCGTAATCTGCGCATAAAATCACCTGGGAACCGGAATTGCTTAATATACTGATAATAATGTTCTCTCCACAATAACGTTCTTTGCGATTTACACTTCAAAGTCACTAGTTCAACTAGTTTTCTAAAAGATTCATTTTAAATGCGGCCTATAATAAATTTATAATAATATTAATAATAATAATAATAAGAAGAAGAAGAAGAAAAAGAAATTTTATCTGATATAAAAAACAATTCTTTCTCATTTTCTTCTGAAGTATCTACAAATGAACGTCTCTTTATATATAAAAAGAAAGGCAAAACAAGATAGAAATATATAAACTTGGAGAGTGTGAAAAACTAATTACTATATATTATTATTATTATTATTATTATTATTATATATTATTATTATTATTATTATTATTATTCATAGAATCCTTCCTGTGCAAAAACAAAAAGTAATTTTATCAGATACAAGAAACATTTCTTTCTCATTATCTCCTCAAGTATCTACTAATGAACATATCTTTATATATATAAATTTGAAAGCAAAACAAGATAGAAATATGTAAACTTAGAGAGAGTGTGAAAAACGGAAACCAATCACTTACGTGCTTTACCTCCAGTAATTACTATTATATATATATATATATATATATTATTATTATTATTATTATTATTATTATTATTATTATTATTATTATTATTATTATTATTATTATTATTATTCATAGAATCTTCCATGTGCAAATTTAAAAGTACTTTTATCAGATACAAGAAACGCTTCTCTCTTTATATATATATATATATATATATATATATATATATATATATATATATATATATATATACTTACTTACTTTACATTACTGCGGCTGACTCCTATTAGAGGATAAGCCGGCTCCAGAATTTCAGGTAAAATGACTCAAATTTTGGCACGCATGCTTCGCAAACGTTAGCACTAACAACTGAACCACTCATATAATTAAACGAACATTGGTTGCGCGGGCGATGATAATGATTACACTTTAATCAAGGTTGTGAACTTGATATAAATACCTGACCCAATTTGTCAGTTTAACCTAGGTTTTATATATTGTGGAAAAGCCAATTCATCCAGTAGGTCGGTTTCGACCTTATTGGTAACTCATCACGTAATGTCCAAAATTTGTCGCGGTCAGGGCTCGAACCTGGGCACGTCTACTTCGTAATCTGCGGCAGGCTGGCTGAGTGGTTAAAGAACCAGATTCCGAAGCAGACGTGCCTAGGTTCGAGCTCTGACCGCGGCAAATTCTAGCCAGTACGTGACGAGTTCCCAATAAGGACGAAACCGATCTACTGAATGAATTGCCTTTTCCACAATATACAATACCTAGTTTATAATTACAAATATATGTACAGAATGGTTTAGGTGTTTATATCAAGTTTGCAGACATGATTAAAATGTAATTGATCCACGATGCCGCCTGCTGCACATAATTTACAGCTATATCATAAATAATTTGTTTTGCTTAGCCTTACCTCCAGTTAAATCTCATGTGGCATCGTTTCAGTCATAAATTTCCAACGAGTCAGCAAAAGTCAATCACTCTATTACAGTTACGAGGCTATCTGGGTAAATGGTGTTGAATTAAACATTTAGATGATTATTCAAGCATTTTTTGCGCGGCCAGTTATAAGAAGTATTTAATTCAATGATACAATCTTGATAAAGACACCAATGATTGTTTAATTATAAAAAATGTTAAATCCCCGACTGAATGAGTGGTAAACATTAGTACGTTGGTACGACGGTGTCAACCATGTTTCGATGGCCGATCGTACATGGACTAACGGGGCTATGGCGGTGGTGTCACCAGGGCGTGGTGGATTTCCGACCGGCAATCGGATCTCCTATAAAATACCACATGAGCCCGACGACGGCACCATGACGCGGCGTGTGTTCCCCGCCACAAAAGGGGACAACAGCCACAGGATTACATGGACTCCTGGACAGTACCCCGTACTTCCGAATGGCGAATGAGCTCTCAACAGCCACCGGCAACCATACAACTTACTGCTGCCTTGCAGACTGCGCTTGGATGTGCAAAGGCTAGAGGTGCGTCCTCGATCAAAAAGCCGAGTGGTGAGGGGACACCACTTGTACCAATTTCAAATATATATATATATATATATATATATATATATAAATTGAAAAGAAAAATAAGATAGAAATATGTAAACATGGAGAGTGTGAAAAACGGAAACCACTCAATTACGTGCGTCACCTCCAGTTCAAGCTCAATGCCTGAACGTGCCTCTTCTTCTTGCATAAATCCGACTGCAATTTATTTATCCATAAGGCTTCGCATGTTGCTAGCTCCCTTTACTTATTGAATTTGGTAATTATTTCATATGCTACGTCTGCAGAACTTAAGTTGGATGTTTCAGCGATGTGTTGCGCAATTGCAGACGTGTATTCACCATTTGATTTAAAACAGGCGTTTAAGTTACAATGTTCTCTCATTAGATTAATTAACCGTCTGGTCGATCGGTCTACGTAAATTGATCGACAACTTGCGCATGTGTATTGGTTAATAATATTTGATGTCGACATTAACTGCTATTTCTCCTTGATTGCTGTTAACGGCATGTGTGTTACCCTAAATAACACTCGTAGTTAAGCTGCATTTAATGTGTGTGTTAATGCTGCTTCAACTTTCTTTTGTGCCACTCGCGAAGTTGCATCCCACTAAGATGGGATGTTCAGGCAGACTGTTTGCTTTTCTGGCCCGTAATACATCTGTTTCTGTTTAATTCCCATTTTAATATTTGATTTAATTTATTTTTATAGGTAAGCCATTAGATATTAAATTGTTAATTTCTCATTATATTCGTTTTCTTTTGAATCTTGACTAACCAACCTGTCAATTCTTGAAAAGCAGCCACGAAATTTAATTCAGTTTTTGTACATAGAAAGAGTACTATAAATTTTATTTAGGCTCGAATTTGAAAAGAACACTTATTCTTCTTCTTATTATTATTATTATTATTACTACTACTACTACTATGATTATTATTATTATTTTAATAATAATTATTATTATTAAACTTATTATTATTTATTTTAAATTATTATTATTATTATTATTATTATTATTATTATGTTTTATATTTTCCATTAATCTTTTAGTTAATCTCAAAATAAAATTTTCAAAAATGGTATAATCATTCTTTTAATGCATGCAGGTAATTCTCATTATTAAAAGCAAAAAAACCGTTTTATTCGTCATAAATTTGAATAATAATTATAAAGTGGCTCAAAAATGCTTTGGATTAATTTTGTCAACTGATTTACTGGACAAATAAACCAAAAAATAATTTTGATTAAATAGTAAAGCAGTTCATATATAAAGTGTAAAGAAAATATGTGTATCATACAAAAATGTTAAAAAAAGGAACATAACTAAACAGAGTTTTGCATGGGGCTTGGAAAACCCGTGGTAATGCCAGTGCCCGAAAAAAAATTTTGCACAGTTTTTGACAACGTCGATATACTGAAATCGTTTCTTAGCAAAAAAGCATACTAACACACCTAGACATAGTTAAAATTAAAGGCGCTTTGTTGGCAACTTTCACAAATCAAAACAAGTTTGGTTATAGACTTACGTGCTCAATATTCATGGTGTCGAAACATTTAATATAAACTATAGAGTTTGACTCTCGTTTCGTTTAAAATACCCTTATTTTCTATTATTTGAATACCCATATTCATATAATTCTTTAATATACAAATATACCTAGACTATCAAGACTGCATTTGAAAAGCATTTTATCCACTAACACCTTACATACAGCGAATCTTTAATATACCAGTGTCTGTTAATTTGGAATTCTTATGTATTCTTCGTGAAATACTTCTAAGTAATATTCGCTTATATATATTTTGAAAATTACTTTGAAGTTCAGATAAATGAGAAATGGACACATTATGCTGCCTGTTTGAGTATAACGTAGACTGTATTATTTCATAAAATTTAATAATTACGTCGCGTTAATGGCTATTCTAGAAAAACATCATCCAAATTACCAAATAGAGGGGCAATTTCTTTTCAAAAACACATTCTATTGTCAGGCTTTGCAATTCAAAATAAAGCTAATGAAACGAAAACAAGAAAGTCATAATCATTTTCGTCACTTGACACGGAGAAGCATAATCGCCTTAAGATATACTTCCGGTGAAGGAGGCTTCTTAATTTTCACTTTCAAGAACTTATCTACGGGCACTACTATAGAAACGGATATACAATAAATGCTTTTAGACAAAATCAACTGGAAGCGATGATTGCAGAATTCACGCAGGCCTCAGGAAATCATTTTGAAATTGAAGTCGAGACAGAGATCCCGATTAAAACAATTTCAAATTTGTGCAAGTTTAAATGTGAAGTGTATATTGACAGATTAAGCAATTGAATAAAAAAAACAATCGTTGACTATGCGGATGGTGAAGACGATAATCGAAATTAAATTTGCGAAATTGAATCAAACAATTTTGTACAATCGTTCAGCCACCTGTTTTGTGCATAACACTGCCCAAATCTTATAGTCAACAGAACGATTTGTGGAGTAAGTATGCATACTAAAAATGGCACTTGCATTTTAATAAAATATAAAATGTAAGATAAGCCTATTCATACCCATTTAATGGAAAGCACAGATATAATGAGCACATCTTTTAAGGTGCAAATGTTTCGCAAAAGATTTCAATACTTATACGAAGGTAAACGCATCCGTGTGAAAATGAGCATAAATCTGAGGTTCAGAAAATTTGTCCTACGTAAATTAGCTTCAAATTTTTTTCTGATTTACACACTGTCTGCTTCCATATATCATTCGAGATGCCTGCTTTCTTATCAGATTAGTTTTATAAATATCAGTATAGAACCACCGTCGAAGTTATTTATTTGACTACATCTTTAAAATTAAATAGCAGAATATGTTTCCATGAATAGGAGTACAAGATGCAATAATAAATTACACGTCCAGTCATTGTCTGCTATATGCAGATATTACTTAATACACAACCATATATTTTTCACAATGAGCATAAGTCGATAAAAAATTTATATGCGCAATTGAACTGAATAGGAGTATCAAAGCTATTGCAATATTTTAGATGATTAATTAATGCAACGTAAATGTTGATAGGCTTCGATTCAACATACCTGAGGTATCAGTTTTGGAGGGTTGTTGCGCAGTGCGAGTTGCGTTCGCGGGTCGTTGCTTTGCACTATCAGTTTCACAAGATTGGATCGCACCGCATTTTCAATGGTTCGTATGAACGATGTTCAAGCCTTCGGAAGAAAGGGACGCATACGCACCCAGCCTGATCGAAGACAAAACAGATGCGTACTGGAAAATGGTGATCAATCGGATCTTTTTGAAATAGATACTTCAGGTATGTAGGGCAGATTTCTTACCAATGACGTCAGTACAAATGTTTCATTAAAATTAGCTTATGGTATAGCCAGTAGACTTCCTAAAAGATTATCTTTTACTTAGTCCTCGGTGTACCCAACAATGTGTTTGCACTCAATGACTTCAATTTTACTACGAATATTTCGGCTTCCGGCTTCGAAAGCATTTTCAACGAAAAGCACATCCCACAAACAATATAACAATCATTAAGTTAGGTATATATATATATATATATATATATATATATATATATATATATATATATATATATGTATATATATGTGTGTATAATTTATATACATCCTGGTTTTTTCATTTGATTATGTGGGAGGCGACTAATCTGAATCTATTTCGTGTTTGGGCTTATTAGAAAGTGTATATGCGTATGTGTCTATGCGTTTGTCTGTTGCGTTTAAGGGTCTTTCTCGTTGTATTCCAAAGTGATATCTAAGATCTGGTCATTCTTCTTTTGACGGATTAAGAGCTAACTAACTGTTCGCATTTGTGGCTGGTACGTGTACAACTCTTTTGCCCTAAGTGTCGTCTTTCGTTTCACTTTGTTCCTCAATTTTGCTCTGCCTCCGTGGTAATAGCGCAGGGTGGTGGTTGCAGTGTTGAACGCTCATATTTTTTTGAAATTTCTGTCGACGTAAACAATGGTTGTGAAACCGTAGGTGCAACTGTTTGCTGTTCTTCAGTTTGTTGCCAATCCGATCGAAAGCTAACTGAGTCTTCTCTAGTGGGCGTTTATTCTTGCCTGGATATATATATATATATATATATATAAATAAATAAATATATATACACATATTATATATATATATATATATATATATATATATATATAATTGAAACGAGGAAACAGTGTGAGTTCCTGCTTATTGCCCGAAAATGCTATTTCTGCTTGCATAAAACCTGTTTCAGTTTGTTTACAAATAGAGCCTTATATTTTGCTAACTTATTTCTTTTATTGCGTTTAGTAATTTCTTAAATGCCTGGTCTGGAGAACATTAATGCGAAGTTTCAACGAGTAACTGCGCAAATGCAGAAAATTATTGACCATTTGAATTGAAAGAGGCGTTTAAGTCGCAATGTTCATCTTTTTTGTTTCGATTAAATAAGCATTTGGTCGATCGGCCTACGCAAGTTGATAGACAACTTGCACATGTATAATGTTAAATGATATTTGAGGTTGATAATAACGTCAGTTTTCCTTTAAATCCTTATAATGGCGAATGAGTTACCCAAAATAACACACGTAATTTAGCTGCATTAACGGTGCTTACTAATGCCGACTTAAATTCAGCGCTGTGCGCGAAACAGCATTTTATTTAAATGTGATTTTCAGGTAAAATGCATTCTTCTCTGGTCATTAAAACGTCCTTTTCGTTTGATTTGCCTTCCAATAATTGATGCAATAAAATATATAATTAAACGAACATTGGTTGCGCAAGTGGTGATAACAGTTACTTTTAATTGAGGTTGCGATTTTGATATAAACATCTGACTCTTTATTTACATACATTTGTCAGTAAAAACTAAGAATTGCATAGTGTGGAAAAGGAAATTCATTCAGTAGACCGGTTTTGGCCTTATTGGGAAATCACCACGCTCTGCCCATTATTTGGCGCGGACTGGGCTTGAATCTGGGAACGTCTGCTTCGGAATCTAGTTTTTTTTTTAATAACTATTTTCGGTTTAAATGGATGTCATTTAAGCTACAGTTAAAAAAGGCTAACCAAGAAACAATAATTAGTATATAACTAAAAAGCGCGTTTAGTCTGCGGCAGGGTGGATCAGTGGAAAGAGTACTAGACTCCGAAGCATATGTGCCCGTGTTGAAGCCTTGCCCACGAAAAATTCCTGACAATATGTGATCAATTTATAACAAGGATGTAACTGGTCTACTGGATGAATTGTCTTTACCACGCTATACAATACTTAGTTTCTACTGACGAATGCGTGTACAAAATGGGTGAAGTATTTATATCAAGATAGCCACCTTGATTAAAATGTGACTCAATCAATTGTCTGGGATAATTGATAGCAAGAGTAAGTCGGTAAAATCTTAATACTTTTACATTTCCAGGTGCACAACTTTTTTTAAGTCGGCTGATTAGTTTTCACTGGTCCCGTGACTCTGAAGCTGCCCTTACACTGCTTGTCCGGAAATGTTTTTGAATTAAGATTTACCGAAACATTTCTGGACAAGTAGTGTATGGTCGGCTACAGATTCACGGGGCAAGTGAGAGCCCACCAATCGATTAGAAAAACAAGTTGTGCACGTGGCAATATAAAGCTATCAAGATTTTACTGACCTACGAGTGCTATCAGTTGTTCCGCAATCGTCAATTTTGGTATCAGCTCAAACAAAGACAACACTACGAAAACGCAAATTCCTTCTAATAAATATATCAAAATTTTCTAGGATAGCAGATAGACATAAGAATTTAGACTGACAAATCTGTGTAGTCTTGGAAAACAGCCGCGAGCTGTCGATATTTTATATTGAAATGGTACGAAACTGCTACTATGCAGACCAGGTGGTTATGGTAAGTTGTTCTATACAATTTACCAGTAGCATCTCTCCTTAGCAGTACATATAAGAAAGGCGGACGATCATCCTTCTCACGCTCTGACGTAAAACTGATATGTTTATGGGTTATAATGAAATTTGATGCAGTTTTCGTGATTGCGACCTGTTTTTAAGAACAAGGAAAATATCACCAAAATACCGCATATACTGCGCACATTTACGTATGGCATTCTTTTATTGTGTTTTCAAGATGACCTAAGAAAATCTCAACTAACAATGGAGTTAGTGGCCTCCCAATTGCTAAAGCTTCAATCTGATTTTGAATGCTTTAATTTACACGAATCGTTACATATTTCATGTATAATAAAACTAGCATGCAAAGATTATGACCTGGTATCGGAGATGACAATATGATTTTTGTCTATTGCATGTACTATAATTTCAATTTTTTTCAATTGGTGCATTTTTTAAAAATGATATGAACTCAAACGATACAATATTCTTGTTTTTAACCTTTTTATCTTGAATTTTGTTAAAAAAACTCAAAAGAATAGTAACCGAGGAATTACATAGAAGTTGAAGCGATCGTTCGAATATAGAAATACATAGAAAGGTCAAATTGACCACTGATAATATCAATCTCATATAACAAACTTTCAGGTGTGTTTTTGGTAATCCGTGCATTGTTGTTGTAGATGATCCAACAGTTTTGAGCTTCTGTTCTATGCTCCACTTTGTCAATTACGATTTTTTACTCTCCAGACATGTGAATTTTGTATTTTCATTGAACACATACTCCATCTTTGGTATATAATGATTAATCTATGATAACAACGCTCATTCTATACCAGAACTTTGTATTTTGATGTTTTCAAGCATTAAAAAGTACGTACGCGCATTAAACTCTAACTTGAGTTGATGCACGAAATTGATTGTTTATGCCCTTATTCCACCTTCTCTCAATGTTTACATTTTAGGTTTCGTTTTGCAATTTAATATATGTATAAAGATATTTTTATTTGTCAATACTTGAGAAAAATATGAAAAGGACACGGTCCTTCAAACTAATTAAATTTCTTTATATTTTTGCACATAGAACGGATACTAAAAATTCATTAAGGCTCCCATTCCACAAGAAGATATATCGTTAAAATGTACATTGCCTTCGATTATTACAATGTATATTTGTAATAGGAAGGGAAAACTAAATCAATAACAGTGCTCATTTAATTGTTTAACTATACAATCCAATACCACATCCCCATGTAGTGTTGTATCTGTTATATAATGACATATTGGGGATGGTTAGTTGGAACTTTATGTCAAAATGTATGTCCTATATATTCTACCTAAAGGAAAGGTTAACCAAGAAACTTTGGTTAGTATTTGGCTCAAAAGTGCGCGTAGTTAGCAAGGTGGCTCCAAAGCAGACGTGCCCAGGTTCGAGTCCTATCCACGACAAACTCTGTACAGTACGTGATGAGTTCTCAATAAGGACGAAACCGGTCTACACTATACAATATTTAGTTTATACTGACAAATGTATGTACATAATGAATCAGGTGTTTATATCAAGATCGCAACCTTGATTAAAATTAAAAGTAAAGTTGAAAATGATTAGACCTTCCGAGAATATTCAACAAGGTATTGATATCATTTATTTATACAAATCCTGAGTTTTCATTCGATTAATTAGACGATGGTTAGTCTGATTATCAATTTTGCTTCTAACTTTTGTCGGTAGTTTATTGAGTATTGAGTTGTGAATTCATAAATTAGTTTTGTCTGTATGTATTTAACAGTCATTCACATCGTAGTACAGAGTGATAACTGAGATCTGGTCATTCGTGTATGGATTGGTTGAGTTTTAACAAATTTTTGCCTTGTTGGCTATTATGTGTTCGAATATTTTATACTCGTTTGCTGTCTTTCGTAACGGTTTGTTCTTGGGTAAAATTTTGCCCCCTTGGTAGAAACGTAGGTTGTGCTGATTTAATTGTTGATTGCTCATATCTTTGTGCAATTTCTGTTCCTGCTAACGATGGTATTGATGAAGTTTGTGGTGTTTAAATATGAGCAGAAGAAGAAATCACAGACAGCAAGAACGGGAAGTTTAATCTCGTGCACATTCATTTCGTGCATACTGGCGACTCATCAGTAGAAGCCGGTATAACGTCCATTATCACCATATATTTTGATGAGGAATGTGGGAAAATGGGACACTACAATCTTTATTTAACTAATAGTTACCTTCACTCGCGCGATGAATGATTTTATACTTGTATTTCTATTTTTGCATTACTTTCAAGTTTAATTTGTTCAGTTATCTACATGATACAGAGTAACTACACTTATTCTATTTCATACAGTGGATCGCCGCTAAGTGAATAGTGCTTAATCTTAACAAAACTATATTTACAAAAAAGATAAAGTTAACTATAAAAAGAAAATATTCATACATAAATGACTTGTAATTTCTCACTATCAGTCACGCAACAGTATTAGCAAAATGTAAATGTATAATTACCATAAAGGTTTAGTAGTTGAGAGCTCGGAGAAAATTGAGTTAACAGTACTATTTTGAAGTTTGGAGCTTCCGCTGGTTTCCTTAGATAATGTTGTGTATAAAATAAACTGCAAAAATTAAAAATATAAATTGTTTAAATTATTGTTTCCATTTTTTAGTTGTTTCAGTATATTTTTATTTAAACTTTTTTTTAAAATTTCAGTTCACTCTATTTCGTGCGATATCAGGAAGTGGCTCCCAGTTTCACAAACTTCTTTTGATTATACGTTTGCAATATTGAGGCTTGGAATATATATAATTTTACTTATGAATAACCTGTTTGTAATTAATATGGATATTAAAGGTAGTCCACATAGGAAACAAATCAGTTAAGTTCAACTTGGAAATTCTTTAGTGTGTGAACGGGCTTTACAGGTACGCAGTGAAATGCAGATGTTGTTCATTTGTTATGCCAAATAAAACACTTTTATTATTTTGGAATGCTAGCCTTAATAAAGGTAATAGTACATTATCCATGAGCAAACGTAAACAACTTTTATCAAATATAAGAATCTTTTCTTTCTTTTATTACGTATCTACAAATTCACACACACACACATATATATATATATATATATATATATATATATATATATATATATATATATATAGTACGGTAGGAACTAGTTAACCGTTCCTAGGGCTTAGCCACTGTCACAGTATAAGGTAACGTTTTCTCTCAGTGACTTCGTGTAAGCAAGTTTGCATTTAGGTATATAGATAATTTTGCTGCCAATACGTAATCTGTATAGAACACATTATATAACTTCATAGCTAAGCTTTGGTATGAAGAGCCATTAAGGCTACTACAATCAAGATTGCGAATTTGATATAAACACCTGACCCATGAGGTGCATACACTTGTCAGAATAAACTAAGAATTGTGTAATTTAAAAATATTTGATTGTGCTGGTGGTGGTAACAATTCTTTTAATCAAGTTTGCGAGCTTGAATTAAACACCAGTAAAACCAGTCGCCGAACAACATAACAAAAGTGCGCTGCGCCTGGCGGTATTTTTGTTATTTTTTTCGGCGACTGGTTAACTACAAAGGCATTAGTGTTTACTTCAAGCTCGCAAACTTGATTTAAGAATTGTATAGTTTATGAAAGTTATTTCGCTCAGTGGACCGGTTTCGTCCTTATTGGGAACTCATCACGTACTGCCCAGAATTTGTCGCGGACAGGGCTCGAACCTGGGCGCGTCTGCTTCGGAATCTGGTGCTCTAATCAGTGAGCCACCTTGTTATCGGAAAATTTGAAAAAGATTTAATTCACTGTTAATAGTTTTTCAATAGTACAACGTGTCATCATTACCTTAGAATTAAGGTAAAGGCTAACTAAGAAGTATTAATTAGTATATATACCTGATAATTTTGTGTAGTGTGCGGAAAGGTAGCTGAGTGGTTAGAGCACCAGATTTCGAAGCAGACGTGCCCAGGTTCGAGCCCTGTCCACGGAAAATTTTGGCCAGTACGTGATGAGTTCCCAATAAAGGACGAAACCTGTCTACTGGACAAATTGTTTTTACTACACTATACAATTCTTAGTTTATAGTGGAAAATGCCTATACCTAATGGGTCAGGTGTTTATATCAAATTCGCAACCTTGATTATAATAATGGTTATCACCGCCCGCGCAACCAATGTTCGTTTAATTTTAAAAACGTCATTTAGATTGTCTGGGGGCATTCTAATGGAAACGCCAAGTCGTCTTGATAGAACATCTTATGCTGTAGATTGATTTGTTGGCGCGCGTAAGTATAAAATGATTCAGCTTATTTCCATGTTCGTCGTGTTTTCCAATTTGAAACACCAATTGTACGTCTGTATCGCTCAGGAGGTCATAAAGAATGGCATGACTTAATCATTCAAGAAAAACTTTGATGTAAGAGGACCGAATAAAAACGTTTTCACTAAAATGTTTCGCATACAGGACTGGGAATTTGCTTTACAGCGACAGAAGAATACGTTTATTTAGTCAGTTTTTAAACATTTGTTTTCAGTAGCCTTTGACAAGCCTCATATAAAATTAAACTCATAACTCAATTTCGACGATTGTAGCATCAACTGGTTTCTTTAACAGATCGTGTACAAAAATATTATTGCAATAATTTTCGGGTCATTTCTTTTCTTAGTTAATGAATGCCACTCTTGTTGTTAAATTGTGCTTTCAGTGTTTGAATCGTTGAACTTGAGTTCGTTAATTGCGTGTAATAGCGAGCTGTGACTACAGATTTAAAATACTTCTTTTGATTATCAATTCGTGATATTAAAGCTTTGAGAAAATGGACTTTTTATTATGAATTAAATATTCTTAATTATGCCGAACATTGAAAGAAGGACTTTTAGAAAAATATAAAGGGTGAGTTCAACATGGTATTATTTCAGAGTAAAATTGTAAATTACCAGTATATAATAGTTCGGTACTTTTTGTGGTGTAGAACTAATATATATTCGAGCATGTATTAGATGTTGCGAACCTAGTAACAAATTATTTCAATTGAATTGAATGATGATGTGATTACCGCGAAATGTGATAATTGATATCGATTAATGCCAGAGTGTATGGATTTACTGGAGTAGCAGGTGTACAGAAGTAATTGTAATTCTCAATCTTGGTGAACCATAGCATACATTGAAATTCATCGTGGTGGTACCATGTATCGACTCGGCAACCATATACCATTTTGGTACTATAATGTTGGGATCAGTTACTGACACAATATCCATAATGTTGGTATCTTTACAGACTAGGTATTTATATTATATATTGTGAGTAAGTGTCGAAGTCGCATTGTCAAATCTTTATATGATGTTACCTTCACTTCTGCAGGTTTTCACATTCGTCTAGGAGATTTTACCGTCCTATTTTCCGACATTCTTCACTCAAATATATTGTGTGTAAAAGGCGAATTACTGGCTCCTACTGATGAGTCGTTAGCAAGTACGAAACGAATGCGCATGAAATTAACAGTATAGTTTTAGTAAGCTTTTCCTTTTGCAACGTATGAAGTACAACAATTGAACCAAAATTTCCTCTTCAAATTTATTAATTGGTATTTTATGAAGAATTTATGGGTGAACTGTTATACTTCTTCAGTCACAAAACGAAGTTTTTAAAATTGGAAGAAGACACCACTTGTAGGATAAAATAATTCAATAATGATAAGTACATTATATGATTGCAGACGGAACCAGAGGTTGTTCAAATGTTTTTCCAAATAAAAAAAATTATCTTAGTCACGATTTTTTTAGATAAAATGGTTGCCTTTCTCAAATATGAAGAAATTTTCGAATCAACCGTTAATTAGACATAAGTTAGCCTTTTGGGTTCAACAGAAAAATTTCGGATGTCATGGGTTGTGAACTAATTCTTTATTAGAAATGATCATGAAAAAATAAATAAGTAAATAGAGTAGTATGTTTTACACACTTAATACCAAATTAGTTGAAATAGGAACAGAATATTGACACAAAGTCAGCATGAACGAAAGATATAATCTTATTTGCACATTGGTCATATACTTTCTGGCGACTCATCAGAAGGAACTGGTACTACGCTGTATATCCACTATATATTTTGTCAAAGAACTACGTCTACCACAGAGCACCTGCTGGTATAGCAAATTAATTCACATTTGCTTTGATCGATATCATTAATCCGTTTACGTTGTGATTATGACAATATTCAATTAAATTTGTAACAAAAAGATAACGTTTTTAGCGGAGAAATAATAAATATATGCATATATGTATTAGATGTTGCCCACCAATTAACAAATTAGTACAAATATGAACAGAAGTAAAAACATAAGTCAGGTTGAATGAAAGCAATGAGAACATGCACGAATTCTTTTCGTTCTAATTGACGATAAATCAGTATAAGATATTTCGCATAATACCCACAATGTATTTGCATATATATATATATATATATATATATATATATATATATATACATATATATATATACATATATATATATATATATATATCAACGTGTATGTTGTTGCGCACCTAGTACAAATTCAATTCAAATGGACCCGAAGGAAAACCATATTGAGCAGGAATGTATCGAGTAACAGTTGTTCAGAAGTAGTGTAATTCTAAATTTAGATGAAATTAAGCATATCTTGATATCCATTGTTTTGGTGCCATGTATGAACTCGAAATACATAGTGTTGGGACTACGTACCGACTCGACAACCATAGTTTTGGTGCACCTTGCAGGCTAAGTGTATATAATATATTATTAGTTGTCTTTGTAGTCGCATTTTCGTAGACTGAATATGAAGATAACTCAGCTACCGCTGGTTTACATTTACGTATAGGAATTTGTACCGTCAAATTTTCCACATTTATTGACCAAATATATACATACATCAATATTTGAACCATTTTGTTACTAGGTACGCCAAACCAAAAATTTTTTAATATATATATCGTTAAAAATTCCAAAATTTGTTTATTTTTATCGTATATATATATATACATATATACATATATATATATATATAATATATGTATATATATATATATATATTGGAATGCGAGCCTTAATAATATTCATGTAATGTAATTTTATAAGACACAAGAACCGCTTCTTCCTCATTTTCTTCTGAATTATTACAAATGAGCATCTCTTTATATATAAATTGAAAGGCAAAACAGATAGATGTAAACATGGAGAGAGTGTGAAATAAGGGAACAACAAATCAATTTCGTGCGTCACCTCCAGTTCAAACTCAATGCCTGAACATGCTTCCTTTGATTTCATAAATCCGGCTGCAATTTGGTTCTCCATAAAGCTTCGTATTTAGTATTTATTTTAAATTCTATTGCAAGATTGAGATTTCTATGTTTTTGCCTGCTGTTATAACGAAAGACAGAACACGAATATTGAATACATTAGAAAATGATATGAAACCTGGAATTTTGTGTGATTTAAAACCGGCTGAAACTGATAAACGTGTGCTTAACTTATCAAGAATACCAATCGATCAGCTAACAATGAAGGCACTATGGACGGGCCGAAATTATGGCATACATCCTTTTTATATAGGCGGTGTTGATTTGGAGGCAGCATTTGAATTTCTATTTGAACAAACAGCCGACTTTGGACCAGTATTGATTTTAAAAATTGTTTCAAGACTACATAAGTTGATCAGCTTCACATTTGACATCGTCCAAATTTAATTGTGATTCTTAATTTTGGTGAAATATAGCATACATTGAAATCCATCATGGTGGTACCATGTACCGATTCGGCAACCATAGTGTAATAACCATGTAACCTTTCGGTACTATAATGGTATTATCGGGTACTGGCACAATAGCCATACTGTTAGTATCATTGACAGACTCGGTATATATATTATATAAAGTGGGTTAGCATTGGAGTCGCATTGTAGAAACCTTATATGATGTTAGTTTCTCTTCTGCTGGTTTTTACATTTGTCTAGGAGATTGGACCTTCTTATTTTTCTACATTCCTCACTTAAATATATAGAGGTTAATGGGCGTAATACCGGATCCTACTGATGAGTCGCCAGTAAGCACGAAACGAATGTGCTCGAGATTTTACTTTCCGTTTATCTTTCTGGTCATAATTGAACCCCTAATACATCCTTGTCTATATATTAGTCGTCCGCCACACACTGTGTCTAACTGTTATTAATTAAAATCTTAACAGTTGCTGCTTTAATTGATGAGGCCACTGGACAGAAGTTCAATCCAGTTGGATCAGTTACACTAACAATGTACGGATTAATAAATATACACTAAAATGTTGTCCTGAGGCCAATTTTATTAGTGGAAAATTCTTCTTTCTATACATTGGCTAAATGGTTATTTCGAATACTTGAATTATTGTGCAAACTATTGGGTAGTTATTCGGTTGCCAATTCGTTTGAGTTTGTAAACATAAATGAAGGTATAATTGTTAAAAACAAGATTATGAAATCATTTGATGTAATGTCTTTGTTTAAAAATGTTTCAAAACGGTAGAATGCGACATATAACCATCGCCGGTACCAGGTCGCACTCTACAGATTACCATAACACACAAAAAGGTTGTCCTATGAGGCCAATTTTATCAATGGTAAATTCTCCGTTCCATGCACTAGCTAAATGTTTAATTCGTATACTTGAACAATTACGCAAAATACTAGGTAATAATTCGGTTGCAGATTCGTTTGAGTTTGTAAACAGAATTCAGGATATTAATTAGAAAACAAGTTTATGGTGTCTTTTGATGTTACCTCTTTGTTTATAAATTTTCCAACTGATGAAACCATTGACATTATAGACAAAGCGGTAGAACCCGACATATTACCATCGCCGGTGCCATGTCACACTCTACTTAAGTTTATCTTATAATGCACGAAAGATGTTCGGTTTCGTTTTAATGGAAGCATTTATAAACAGACTGATGGTGTGGCAACTGGGTGTCCCCTATCTTCAATGTTGGCTGAGATTTTTCTTGGGCATCTCGAGAACACATCATTAAGGAGTGATATAAGTAAATGTGCTCAATATATACGGTACCTGGATGATATTTTCCTTGTCATTAAGAACAGGTCACAAACATGAATATTGCTTAAAAGTTTAAAAAAAGTACATATGAATATCGATTTCACGGCAGAGTAAGAGAAGGGTGATTGTCTTCCTCTTTTAGATGTACTATTAAAGAATCATACTAATTTTAAATTAAATAGAATTATTTCCATAAACTAACCTGGTCTGCACAGAATTTGCATTACAGCATTTTCGTGCCGTTTTAATAAAAATTGTCAACAGTTCAATGCTGCTTTTCAAAAATTGACAGGTTGGATATTCAAGAATAAAAAACAGAGAATATAACAATGCAATTAATGATTTAAAGTCTAAGGGCGTTCCTAGACAATTAATTGAATCGATTATTAAAAGTGAAGTAAAAAAAACAGAGGTATCTCGTACCAGAAAAGAAAGCAATCTACCTGAATATCTCATTTAAGTGGGGTGGAGTTTCACAAATTGCAAGGAGGAATTTGAAGCGGCATTAACACGCACATTTAATACAGCTAAACTACGAGTGTTATTTAAGGTAACACATTCTCCGTTACGAGTAATCAAAGAAAAACTACCGTTAATGTCGACATTAAATACTATCTACCAATATAAATGAGCAAGTTGTCGATCAACTTACGTTTGTCGATCGTCCAGAAGGTTAATTACTCGAATGAAAGAACATTGCAACTCAAACGTCTGTTTCAAATCAAATGGTGAATACACGTCTCCAATTGCAAAACACATCGTTGACACCTCACAAGAACATTACCCAGACGTAGCATTTAAAATGATAACTCAATGCTATAACAAAATGTATTTAGACACACACGAAGCTTTATAGACAAACAAATTGCAAGCGGAAGAAGCATTTTCTGGCATTGAGCTTGAACTGGAGGTGGCGCAAGCAATTGATTAGTTGTTCACTTATTTCAAACTCTCTTCAGGTTTACATTTTTCTCACTTGTTTTGCCTTACAATTTATATATAAAGAGATATTATTTTGTAGATACTTGCGAAGAACATAAGAAAGAATCTGTTTTTATATCTGATAAAAATTCTTTTTATTTTTGCACAGGAATACTATGAATATATATATATATATATATATATATATATATATATATATATATATATATATACAGAATTTCTGCGCAAAAAAACTGTATATAACTTCACAATGTTCTTGTTTAAACTGCGTTAAATAAATAAAGGCAAACTACATACTACTGAGAATTTGTAATTGCGTGCGATTAAATATGCTTGTTAAGTGTAGCTGATCCGATTTTTAAGTAGGTCATTATCTTTATCCGATGACATAAATAAGCCAAAACAATTGGCATGCACTCCGCCAGAATGCGCGGCAAGCCATAAGTGCCCAGAGTAGTGCTTGCTAGCAACTTACAGCCACTAAGACCAGTTATACCGATGACTAACACTCTACTGAACAAACTTACGGCAAACTAAAAGCAATCACTCCTTTAATACAAATTTAAATGTACAAAAATTGTTTTAGTGGCAGTTTTGATTTTGTGCATAAAGTAAAATCGTATAAAGTTTTGAATAGGATAATCATATTTTTCGACATAAAACATCGGTTAACAAATCCACAGATTTCCTGTGTAAATTCATCCATGAATTCCACCCATGATATCCTATACCTAAAATCAACCTAATAATTCTTCCCAAAAATTGCACTATAAATTTATAATTCCAATTAAATGATCAATATATTGACGCACGTGAATGGAATGGTGATAGACTGTTGAATACTGTTTGTTGCGGAGAACTAATATATATGCAAGTATGTATTAGGTGTTGCGAACATAGTAACAAATTAGTTCAGTTGTGACCAGAAGGATAAACCAAAGGCAGCATGAACGGAAAGTATAATCTCATGCACATTCGTTTCGTGCTTACTGGCGACTCATCAGTAGGAGCCAGTATTACGCCCTTTAACCATTATATATTTGGGTGAAGAATGTGGAATAATAGAACGGTAAATCACCGAGACGAATGTGTTAATCTGCAATAGTGAAGCAATCATCATATAAAGTCTACAGCAATGCGACTTCTACGGTCACTGACACTACATAATATATATATACCGAGTCTGTAAAGGATACTAACACTATGGCTATTGTGTTAGTAACCGATACCAACATTATTGTACCTAAAAGGTACATAGTACTAACATTACGGTTTCCGAGTCGGTACATGGTAACAATATGATGGATATCTATTTATGCTATAGTTCACCGAAATTGAGAATTATAACTATTTCTGAACACCTGTTACTCCAGTAAATCCATAAACTCTGGCCTTGATCGATATCAGTTATCACATCTAATACATCCTTGCATATATATTAGTTCTCCGCAACAAGCAGAATTTAACTTTTATATATATTGAATTCAATGATGTCATGCTTACCGCGAAATTTGATAACTGATATCGATCAAGGCCAGAGTTTATGGATTTACTGGAGTAACAGGTGTTCAGAACTAGATATAATTCTCAATTTCGGTGAACTATAGCATACATTTCTTTAAATCAAGTTTGCGAGCTTAAAGTAAACACCAATCCCATTGTATTTAACCAGTCGTCGAACAACATAAAAAAACTACCGCCAGCCGCAACGCACTGAAACTATAGCCATAGTGTTAGTATCCTTTAAAGACTCTGTATATATACTATATAGTGTGAGTTAGCGTGGAAATTAAATTTTCCAGACTTTATTTGATGTTAGCTTCACTACTATAGGTTTACACATTCATCTAGGAGATTGTACGTCCTATTATCCCACATTCCTTATCCAAATATATAGTGGTTAAAAGAGGTAATACCGGCTTCTACTGATGAGTCGCCAGTAAACACGTTTATGCTGTCTTTGGTTTATCTTTCTGGTCACAACTGAACTAATTTGTTACTAGGTTAAACACCTAATACATACTTGCATATATATTAGTTCTCCGCAACAAACAGTCTTTAACTGTAAGACTTGAAAAATTTATGTTGCGATTTACTCCTTTTCGATCTGAGTATCTGCTGTTCTATATCCTTCGTGCTATACTTTTAAACATAACACTTGTACAGATTCAGGTTGTGAAAAACAAATTATTTTTATCTAAATATGCCGATAATCATTTGGAAAATTAATTATGTCGGTTACTCTCAGCACCTTCAAATATCAAATTACTCAGCTGCTACCATCGTTGGGGCTTACATAAGGTGATTTGTCATAAAACCATTCAGATAAAACTTTCTTAGTAAAATTGGCATCCAATCCCACCTTCTTCGACTGCAAACATTCCTCAAGATATCCACAGGCATAAACCTTTCTAAGTCACTTAACTTCTATCCAGATCTTAATCAGGTCACGACAAAACTTTACGAATGAACTTATTTAATTATTTTAACGACAGAAAACCCTGTGAAGAGAATAATTTTATTTTTTTTAAATATGCCCTGTTAATCATATTCTAGTCAGGTAAATTCTACTATCCTCTCAGTTTGGCTTTTATTTTTTTTATACAGCAGATCCAGTTTCGATCTCTGAAGCTTATCATCCATCATAGTTAGGTCTACAGAGTGCGTCTCGGCTTCGTCAATCCGTCGCCACATAAATGTTATCTTACCTGTTCATAAGATCTCTTCATGATCATCATTACCAAAATTATCCTGGCTTTCGTCATTCTTTCTTGTCTTTCACGCATTTGTTGCGAATGCCCCCTAATTCCCATCAAAGAGAAATAAATAACCAAACGACTTCTTTTGTTATAGGATTTAGAAGCACTCTTCTAAAGCCTCATTTTATAACACTTGCCGACAATAATGCTCAATTGCAAAATTGGTTCACAAATATAATTGAGCATGCTAAAGTTAATAATTTCAACGTAACTGCCTCATTAGGTTATTAGGAACAGCCGAGTGACCTACTTTATGAATTGCTTAAAATAATATTACAAACAGTATATATACATTAAGAACAAAGTACCTATGGAAAACATGATGAAGTTGTTTAAATCGTTTATGACTGTGGGTGTTTCAGAATAATAGCACATAAAATCCTAGACAATAGTGATTAATCAGGTAGTCAGTAAGGTATATATATATATATATCTGCCCTACTAAAACGACCAATAAGTCTGACACTATCTGCACCATTACACCAATCATTTTAATGCAACAGCTACAAATCTGACTCTAATCCCGAACATACTCTATCTAATTTCATAGATCAAGAAGCAAGTTATTTATCAATAGCCCTCCATGGAATATTATGAAGCACTGTATTAGACTCCTAACAGAAAAGTGCACTTGCATTCCGTCTTTTGATTAATAAGCGGATCTATTCCTCGACATGTCACAAAGTTTTCTTCCGTGAGTGGTTGAACTGCACTCTCAGACCCGCAATGATCCGTTTGATCCATATTATAATGTGCCAGTGGAGTTCGACTACATGGTCGCTCAGCGCTGATTCGTCCCCTCATTCCAAGGGCTTCCACATCATTTATATTAACTATTAAAAATGATGTTCGATCTAACCTTGGTTGATACGCAATGCGCGACAAAGTACAACAACCTCCAGGAGATGTCACAATGTGCGCAACTTTTGTGCGGACCTATGACGTTATAGAATATGGCTTTGATTCTTGACCATAAATTTTTGTATAAAATGCGAAAGACATCTTTGTGGTACCTGATTCAATTTCTACATATCCTCACAAATGAGAATCGTGATCTGAATTTTATTTAAGCTTCCATTTAAAAAGAGTGGATTTCCCCCCTTAACTACCAGTTTCCGCTAGAGAAAGAATTTATCACTACCAACAATTATTTATTTTAATTGTGTCAATTACTCTTTCATAGTGTTTAAATTCTGCATTTGCTCGTAAATAGGACACTTTGAAGGCTTTAATATGACAGTATTCCGCTGTTCACTTTCCTTTTCTACATTATGACAATTCATCAAATCCACTTGCATTAAATCATTATCAATTTAATTTCGTTTTGGCCTTCGTCATCTAAATCATCTTCAGGAGAACAGTATATAATTTATTGACGTGCATTTTAATCCTTGTTGTAAAAATGCCTAACGAGTATTTGCATGTATCTCTGTTATATGAATATTTCAATGGGTGGTAATAGAGATTTGATGACTGGTACTGCAAAAAAATTACAGGGAACGTTTTCAAACAGTGGGCAATAATTGATAGTCCAACATATTCAGTGGATAGCAGAAACGATGTAGAAGCCTTCGGACTGACGGAACCCGTCAGAACCAATGAAGAAGAAAAGATCCGCTAATGGCTTTAATGATATGATTTAGTAACAAATGCATTTTTTTTATTACAAACAACTCAAAAAACAACAGTTATAAGTTCGTTCAAAATTAAAATTTCAAAGAAGATCGGTATTCAGTTTTCCGAATTCAATTAGGCAAAGATGCGCCTAAGCACCATACGTTGAAGTATGTATTGTTTAAATTATATTTGTAGAAATCGAATAAGTGACACATTCTTTAAATTTAGTTTGTGAGCTTGAAGTAAACACCAATCACACTTTATTTAACTAGTCGTCGAACAACATAGCAAGACTTCCGTCATTCGCACGCACTGACGCATTTCTACTTTCGGTCATCACCACCAGAGTACGACGGAAAACTGTCTGGCGAGCATCAAACTGCAAGGTATACATATGGAGAGTAAAATTAGATATGCGGCTGTCACATCTAGTAGTCTCTCATTCATTATATTTTACTGGAAATTGCGGTTGGATAATTTCGATGCAATCACGAACAATAACCTTTTGCATTATTCGCCACACATATTTATAGGAAATACTGTTAAACAATCAATAAAAGCGCAGGCCCTGTCCGGGAATTTCTCAAGTTTATTCCCAGAAACTAATCTCGTACATCAAATCTACTTAAATATTAACTTATTGGATATTTGGTTGATTAATACTTCATGTGTCAGACATTTCAAAATAAATATTTCCATGTTTAAATTCTTTACATATGTAGAAAATGATTCCTCGATATTACTACCATTATTCGTTAGATAGGCGATTTTTATCCTCGTCTTGATACATTAAAACCGTTAAATGGATCGAATATCCTGATTTCGTGATGGTCGTAGTGCCCGATGATTCGGACGTCATTTATACGCAGAGTAATCTGATATCATTTTACGACGCTGACACGTCATTAAATATTATATTTATACTCTCTGAAGTCGATTCAGAGAATGAAAAATGCTTTGAGTCCATTTGACAGGCACTCACAGCTTCTGGTGGTGTATTTTTTTCTCTTCGTCGCAACTATCTTTAATTACCTATTCTGCAAAATCATGTTTGTTTGGCTGACTGCTACTGCAAGTAGACTGACAGGATTTAATCAAAAGCTGTTTCATCTTTGGAAAATGAGTAGCAGATAAGGATACACATAGTGACGTTTTAAGATTTGTATTTATTAACCCGAGCTGAATTAAACATACCTTTTCACCATTTTCTACTAGAACAAATATATTCTTCATATTTGAGTTATAATAAATGTCACAGCGTATACCTAGAAATGAGGACACACCTAATTATTGACTACCAATTAGAGACGACCCAAAACCAGTGGAGACTATCTTGGATATGTCATATTAAAGTATCTCGCTAACCAAAATTTATTTGACTTAATGAAATGGAAAAAAATTTAGATTGCAAAAGTTGCTTAAACTCAGTGTACATTGTAAAGCTATTTCAACTTGAAAGTGCAAATAATTTCTTATTGCACAAGTAATAAATAATGAAAGCCGGGGCTCTCTATTTCGGTATTGATTTTAAATGGGCTGTATTCTTCGTATCCTATATTTTTTTCCTATTTAGAACAGATTATCTAATTAAATTTTAAATATTTTGGATCTACTTAAAGATTTTCTTTAAAAAAAATGAAAATTTTCCCATATGAGGCATGATCCTGCTAAATGTAGTTTGGATAATATTAGTATTCCAAATAAAGTTCTGAATAAAATATATTTTTTGTGTTACAACTTTTAATCTATAGCGGATATATTAAATACTCGTTGAGATTTCTTTCAAAGATATCGATTTAATCAAATAAAAATAAACGTTTTACGTGTGTACATGTCTTTACCTTGATTTGCGTTATATATATATATATATATATATATATATATAAATATATATATATATATATATATGACATAAATTAATTGGGTCAATGTTGAAATTATAATACACTAACTTATTTAAACGATCACTGATTTTGCGGAGGTATAATAATTTTAAATCAATGTTGCATACTTGAGTATAAACAATTTTTCAATTATATATATATATATATATATATATATATATATATATATATATATATATATATATATATATTCGTCAGTATATACGAAGCATTATATAATGTAGAAAGGAAATTCATCCAGTTGACCTGTTTCATCCATATTAGGAACTCCTAACACACTGACCGGAAGTTGCCGCATACATAGCTCAAACATGTGCACGTCTGATTCGGCGTCTAGAACTCTAATCATTGAGCCATCCTGCCGCGCGCTACACGCGATTTCCGTTCGGTGAGGCCAATATGGCATTTCTGGACGGCATACATTTAATGAAATAAGCTCAAAACATAAATACATGTTGACATAACTCACTTTAATTAATAGTGAAACACTTTGGTTTGACCTATCGCATTAAGTGCACGACGTTTAATATAAATATACCATACGGCCGTGCGTCAGATATATCGAGACCTTGCTTAATTTACTAATGCGTAGATCCAAAATACCGAAATCGTTCTAAAGTGGAAAAATTGTCTTTTATTTTATTTACATATAAATTCGCCGGGTGGCATAGGTCGTTTAATGAGAGATATCTGACATTAATTAGCAGCAATGCTTTTAAAGAGACAATAACATGTGACAAAATGAAGCAAGGAACAACAAAGTGTAGTTTAAATTAGCTTGGCATTTTTCATTTTCTGCAGAGTCATTAATTTCTAGATTAGCGATAGAACTTCGAAAACAACTTCCACTTTTTCAGATAATTGTGATAAGTTTTATTACTATTAACATGATGTTCGATGAGAACTAAACAGCTTCACAACAAAAATGTCTCCTTTTCTACATTATGCATTGTATTTTTATTGATGAATATGTAAATTCTATTCAAACCTACCAGAAGCTATCATGTCAAGTCATTTTTTCATGATATTCTAGCTGAAGCCGATATTATACTTTATTGAAATAGGCAAGACCTATATTAAACCTTCTACATATAAACTAAGGGTTACATGACAGTCACAATTCTTACCTTAGTGAAAGTAAGGTTACTCATCAAAATATGTGATTAAATCTGTTCTCCACATAAATTAATCTAGGCAAATATATATGAACATAATTTGATATAAAACGATTGAGCAAAAAATGGATTCTAAGTTGTGGACCATAAATTGCATGCTTCTGTTCCAATTTCTTTTGTTAAATGCAGGCGGACAGTGTCATTTCATTATTCGTTGTAGAACCAAAACGCTCGTTAGTCACTTATAAAGTGACTTTCGAACCTGACTATTTTACAGGCACTAGTTGTTACATAAATAGAGCTATAGGGAAGCATTGAAGAAGGTAAACTTTAGTATAGATTTTAGAATATCCAAACAATAAAAAATAATAATAAGAATAATAATAAGCTGTTACATATATATATATATATATATATATATATATATATATATATTAGCTGGTATTTAGATAAACAACTCACAAATAGACTATTTCTATTTAAAGAATTGTTGCCACCGCCCGCGTAATCATTGATTGTTTAATTATACTACCTATATATATGTGCCGATAGCAGCAAATCGTTAATGCTCGCGACTGAGTAGAAATTGTGCAGCCCATATTTCCAATCAAGTACAATGTTTGCGCGACTATTATGTGTCAGAGCTGCATATCTAAATTTACTTTCCTTATATATATCCCTCGCCGTTTAAACCTCGCTAGTCAGTTTGCCGTCATACTCTGATTATGATCATGAAAGTTTGACACCTGACAGTACTAGTGTCTGGCCGTAGTCTTGCTACCTTGCTCGACGACTGGTTAAATACAATTGGATTGGTTTTTACTTCAAACTCGCGGACTTGAGTAAAGTAATTTTTGCCACCACCCGCGCAATTCATTATTGGTTAATTATATTACCTATATATATGGAGATTAAATTTTGTGACTGAGTAGAAATTGTGTAGCCGACTATTCCAGTCAAGTACAGTGTATGCGAGACTTATAGGTGTGAGAGCCACATGCCTAATTTTGCTTTCCATTTATAAGCATTGCAGTTTAATCCTCATATGTCAGTTTGCCATCGTAGTCTGATGATGATCATAGTAGGTCGAAATGCATAAGTACGTCTTGCTGAGGTAGTTTTGCTATGGTTTTCGACGATTAGGGAAGAAAAATGGAATTTGAATTTAGTTGAAGCTCAAAAACTTGATTTAAAGAATTGTGAACAGCCAACGCAAAATCAACTATTGTTTAATATTATTCATTGTAATTAAATTTTCAGGTATAATATTTATGCTTGACACCATTTTTAGCTAAAGGATTGGAAAATGGGAAAATTCATTTGGCATATATTTTAACTGAATTAAATGTTTTAAAACAAAGAGTTCCTTTTCTATTTTTGACATAGGTTGAGTATTTACTTTGCCCTTGTTGTACCCAACAAGTTGTTTACATCCACTGTCTTCAATTTTACTCCGTGTATTTCGGCTTCCGGACTCGGTAGACTTTTCCACCGAAAAAACATATCACAAACAATTTGACAATAATTAAATCAAACGTTAAATTTAGTTTAAACTGTTTCATTTATACTTATTGCAAAATCTTTTAAAAATAACTGTTTTTACTACGTGAAGTTGTACCATGCGTGTGTGTGTATTTGTCTGCATGTGTACACTCATCGAAATGAAATTACAGTGATCTAATAACAACTACTGACGATGCCCTGGATATGCGTGCATCATGCCTGTGTGTATGTGCTTTCCTTTGTTTTAGATTAAGAAGTAATCAGTTACTGCACATGTACACTCAAAATTGAACACATTCCTCACCCAAATATATACTGGGTGCATGGCGTAATACTGGCTCCTACTGATGAGTCGCCAGTAAGCACGAAACGACTGTACACTTGGGAATATACATTCTTTTAATGCTGTCTTTGGTTTATAGTTTTGGTCCTATTTGAAATAATTAATTCTTACTAATTGCGCAACACCTAATACACAATTGCATATATATTAGTTCACCGCAATAAACAATATATATTTCTATTCGTAGTCTGTTGAAGTAATTAAACTAAATAAATTTTTAAACGCGTAAGATAAAAGGACTAAATTCTCAGCAATACTATGCAAGACACCTGTCTACATATGGGGGTATTCCTTGTATCAATTATAAATTTTTTATTTGGGTCCAAACAAAACTTTATAAGTGAAAAAAATAGTCATTGCATCACGACATTCATTTACTATTTTGTATAACAAACTGTCTCATCAAATGAGCGTTTAAATTAGCCTGTATATGGGCTCACGTTTAAGTGGGATGTGCTAAAATTGGTTGAATTTTAAGCTAAATTTCTTCTTTTCTACCGTCCTATATTTTAAAATGCATTCTTTAAAAGAAGGGTAAATATTTGCTTTTACTAAGGGAAATTCAGCGGTCTTAGGTCATTTCCCCCATCTCCACTGTTAATTAGGAAATGCGCATTTCACCCGAGGGACTACAAATTCATTTTCTGCTAGTGTTGTGTAACCACCCACTTAGAAATGAACTAATTTAAGTTCATGCACGATACATCTCCCATTTAAATGTGCATGTTTCTACTATATTGCCAACATATTTGTTGTTAATTGAAGTAGAACGAAATAAATTTAAATGCCAAATAATATACTATAATCTATGTTAAGATAGGCAAAGACAATTTATAGTCATAAATGTGCTATATTTAGAAGAAAATTGTTGATCAACAAAGCGATATGTAGGCATAAACAGTGATACGTCAAATTTTTGGCCAACGGTTACTTTCACGGCTTCTAGAAATTCTCATGACATATTAGGAAAATATTATAACACTTACATTTGCTGACTTTATTAACAAACAGGATTCAATTTTCAATATTGATTCTGATAATGCATATTTAATTAATCTATACCTGAAACGAGAATAATAAGCTTGTCTCTACCGTCGAAGACGACAATTCATTTTTGGTTAGTCGTAATTTTTGGTCAGTGTTCTCCTTAATCAAGTGTTCACTTTGCTTGCTAAGCCAAGAAACAAAGCACGGACAGTTGCTGCGATGAGTTGTCAGTAAGCAGGAAACGATTTTGCACATGAGATTATAGCTTCTGGTCCTACTGACTTTGGTTTATCCTTTCGGTCCTATTTTAAATAATTTTTTACTAGGTGCGCAACACCTAATACAAAATTGCATATATGTTAGTTCAATTTGTTTCCGTTAATGCATATTTAATGCTCCAATACATAAAACGAGAATGAAAAGCTTGTCTCTACCGTCGAAGACGACCCTTCATTGTCGCTAATCTTAAGTTTTTGCCGATGTTCTCTTTAATCCAGTCCTCAAATTGTTTGCGTACCCAAAATTCAAAGCACCATCGGATACTGCGATGAGTCGCCAGTAAGCACGAAACGAATGTGTACGTGAGATTATAGCGTCTGGTCATAGTAACTTTGGTTTACCCTTCGGTGCTATTTGACATAATTTGTTACTAGGTGCGCAACACCTAATACAAAATTGCATATATGTTAGTTCAATTTGTTTCCGTTAATGCATACTTAATTCTTCAATACATAAAACGAGAATGAAAAGCTTGTCTCTACCGTCGAAGACGACCCTTCATTGTCGCTAATCTTAAGTTTTTGCCGATGTTCTCTTTAATCCAGTCCTCAAATTGTTTGCCTATTCATAAACCAAAGCATGTGCAGTTGCTGCGATGAGTCGCTAATAAGCACGAAACGAATTTACAAATGAAATTATAGCTTCTGGTCATACTGACTTTGGTTTATTCTTCTGGTTCTAGCTGAAATAAAATTAAACGAACTTTGGTTGCGCGGGTGGTGATAACAATAATAATAATCAAGGTTGCGCTTTTCATATAAAAACCTGACCCATTAATTACTTACATATGTCATTATAATCTAAGAATTGTATAGTGTAGAAAAGGCAATTCATACAGTAGATCGGTTTCGTCCTTATTGGAAACTCATCATGTACTGGCCAGAATTCGCCGCGGACAGGACTCGAACCTGGGCACGTCTGCTTCGGAATCTGGTGTTCTAACCACTGAGCCATCCTGCCGCACACCACACTGCTCACAATTTTCAGTTATATACTAACTAATGTAACTTGGTTACTCTATTTTTTCTTAGATTATACTGACATATGTAAGTAATTAATGGGTCAGGTGTTTATATCAAGAGCGCAAACTTGATTATAATAATTGTTATCACCACCCGCGCAACAAAAGTTCGTTTAATTATATAAAAGTTCATTTCAATACCACTTCCCCATTTAGTGTGGTGTCTGTTCAGTAATGACAGATTGGGGATGGTTAGTTGGAACTTTGGGTCTCAATGGATGCCATATGAGCTTCACCTAAAGGAAAAATGGGCTAACCAAGTTACATTAGTTAGCATGTAACTGAAAATTGTGTGCAGTGTAGTGTGTGGCAGGATGGCTCAGTGGTTAGAGCACCAGATTCCGAAGCATACGTGCCCAGGTTCGAGTCCTGTCCGCGGCAAATTCTGGCCAGTACATGATGAGTTCTGTATAAAGACGAAACCGGTCTACTGGATGAACTGCCTTTTCTACACTATACAATTCTTAGATTATACTGACATATGTAAGTAATTAATGGGTCAGGTGTTTATATCTGAAATAAAATTGTTGAATACGTTTGCAACACCTGATAAAAAATTACATTTATATTGGATCAATATTGTTTCAGACAATGCATATTTAATGCTTTTATACATGAAATGATGAAGAAAGGAAAATTTCGTATGTCTTTCCAAACTAAATATTTTAGTATTACTCTTTTTCAAATTATAAATATTATCGAAGAGACAATTTCCAAAAGTTTATATTATTTTAGGACAGACAAGCCAAAAACGAGAGATGCAAACTCGGACACGGCTAGCATAAGAAAGAAAGTATCCGTATTTATAAACGCCTTATTTATAAATAGCACACTCCATATCAGGCGGATTTCCATGTGTTCTTCAAAGTAAAAAATGAAAAGAATTACCCACACCAGAAGCTGTTCCAAATCCTCTGTTAAATGCTCTTTCATGATTTAAATATAAACTAAGGAATTGTTTGTTATCGTTTACGTGCATATATGCCACAACAAGTGCGTTTTCGCCATCCTGTTTGTTGTTGTATAAAATGTGCTTAATAGAACTATATACACCTTCTTCACAGACGCGTTTTGCGTACGCGGATTATAGCTTTAAACCAGAAGTTTCCCAAAGATCCGATTGATCCCAATTTCCCTGCCAGTATCTGTTTTGTCTTCGATCAGGTTGGGCGTGTATTTGTCCCTTTCTTCCGAAGGCTTCAACATCATTCATACTAACCATTGGAAATGCGGTTATATCCAATCCTTGTTCATTGTACCGCATTCACAATGGTTAGTATGAACAATGTTGAAGCCTTCGGAAGAAAAGTACGAATACGCGCCCAGCCCGATCGAAGACAAAAAAGAAACGGCAAGGGAAATTGGGTTCAATCGGATCTTTCAAAATTTGTTGGTGCAAAGCTACAACCCAAGTGCGCAAAATGCAGTATTGCAGAATATGAATCTGGCACAACGCAAAAATTCAAAAAAATATGTATCTCTACACCTTGTTTTCAGGAAAATATTCTGTTGTCTATTCCACGATGATGGTTCCAATAATTTAGCTATATCAAATCAAAAATTGACGGATGATCTGTGGTGAAACCGAACGAATGAGTTAAGAAACTACTGAGATGACAATAAACTTTAACTAAAAGTATCTTACAGCATATTAGGTAGGTTAGCAATGAATAAATCAAATGGAAGATTTTGTTTGCAGATGAATTTTGGATTTCCAGGATTACATTAAGAGGCCTACAGATATTCAAGGTCAAAGAGCCTTTCCTGGAATTAAATGAAATGGGATGTTGCAAATAGCACGTGTTCCTTTGAATTATCTTTTCATTTCATGAATGTTTAAAACCGCCCGTTTTCGGGATTCCTATGAATTGTTTTAGAAGTAAAAGCAGATAATACACGAAGTTCATGCATATACAAGAAAATAGCTATTTCTTGTCCTGCTATGTTAAATCTGCAGCTAAGAATGTCTGACTGTTCTTCGAAAGATTATCTATGCCAATTAAACATAGATTTTATTTCGCAATGTCTGCTTTCCTAAAATTAATCATCCTTTTACCTACTTGTTTGCTAATCAAAGTTTTTACCGACTCTGCAGCTTACTTATTATATTATCCTAGGTTGACTTCGCGGATACTTGTGCATATTTCACAATATCCGCCATTGGATATAAAATTTGGAGATTGTTTTTAAATTATACTCAAGAGGATATGCATTGAGAAACATTACATATTACAACTTAGTACGCCAAAATCGCTAAAAAAATTTACGAACTCCGTTTTATTATCCAAAGAAATTATTTCACAATATAACTTATTAAGAACACACGCATCGTTAATAAAACCATCGAACTTGATGTCGCCATGAAATTTACAGTCGCAAAATATTTGGTTAACTTTAATGGAGTACTATATATTAAACTAATATCTAAAAATTTCCTTGCGTATAGAATCGTAACACTTTTTTATATCAGGTTAATACAAAACTGTAAGTATGGACATTCTTTTCTACTACATCTCATCTCGATTGAAATATGTAGTATTTTATGCTGTGAATTCCGAAATGCAAAGAAGATGGATGTGGATGTTGAGCATACAAAAGTGTAGGCTGTGACACATTTACTTACATACAATAATATTTATTCAGTTCAGGTGAATATATCATTTGTTAATTTAAATTTAGAGAAAATATGTTGCAAATGACTGTGTCTGCAATACTTAGCTTCCTTCATTTCGTGCTCGGAAAATCATCCTCAATCCGCTTGAATTAAAATTTCATTATTGTGCAATCTATAATTGCATAGGAAACTGAAGAGATATTATAAATAAACAATACTGACTTTTTCCATTTCGGAGAGATCCTTATTAACAATTTAGATTAACAGGCGTTTAGTTGTATAAGTAATCATAGGATGTGTATTAATCATACAAATATTTACAGATTTTCAATTCTTCGAGTAAATATATATAAATATTTTTATATTGCTTTGTTTAAGTATTAATATATGTTTACATTCATTTTATTAGCATTTATATATATTTATTCATTGATTTTTATTTAGCATTTGTTATAAATGTACCACCTAGCACTGGATTGAGGGCTTATACGTTCATATTAAAATTTTATTTGTTGATCCGCGATATTAAAAACTCTGGGCTATTTTATTTTGTTCTCCAACTGCATTAATGATTATCAATTTTTTGATCGACGCACCTCGCATATGTATGGGAAAATTTGTGAATTATTGCTAAGAGTTTTGATATGTTGATGTAGCATATGCAAACATCGACTAGTTGTCAAAAACTCGATTTCCGATAAACATTGAATGTGCTTATTGCAATCTAACTGTTATATATTGAATTGAATGATGTCATGATTACCGAGGAATATGATAACTGATATCGATCAAAGCCAGAGTTTATGGATTTCTGAAGTAACAGGTGTTCAGAAAAAGTTGTAATTCTCACTTTTGGTGAATTAAGCACGCATTGAAATCCATTGTGTTGGTACCAAGAACCGACTTGGCAACCATAGTGTTTGTACCATATACCATTTCGGTACTGTAATGGTAGTATCGGATACTGACTAAATAGCCATAGTGTTAGTATCCTTTACAGACTCGGTATATATTATATAGAAATAGTTAGCGTTGAATTCTCATTGTCGAAACTCTAAATGATGTTAGCTTCACTACTGCAGGTTTACACATTCGTCTAAGAGATTGTACCGTCCTATTATCTCACATTCCTCACACGAATATATAGTGGTTAAAGGGCGTAGTACCGGCTCCTACTGATGAGTCGCTAGTAAGCACGAAACGAATGTGCACTAGATTATACTTTTCGTTCTTACCGTCTTTGGTTTATCCTTCTGGTCAAAATTGAACTAATTTGTTACTAGGTGCACAACATCTAATACATAATTGCATATATATTAGTTCCTCGCACCAACCAGTATCTAAATGTTCTGCTGACTTGAGCTATTTCAAAGTTGTTCTCGAGCAATATCTTATTAGCTCTGCCAACATTCATAGCCAGGCGATTTTCGGCATCCTTGAACGTTGAAAGATCGCGTGTTTAAGTCCTATTTTTTAGCAAACGTCTTTAAAAGTTTTGGTTTCATCCGTCGAAGTTGAGCCACACAAATATTGAATCTTCATGGAAATTTGGTGTTTTTAGATAACACATAAAGATGCTTTCTTGCACACATCTCAGCACGGCATTTCAATTTGTGTATAAGTATAAAGCCTTCTTACACTGACAAATTTTATCTAATTATAAATTTTACTTGTTCATATTTGGACTTCATTCCATATAACTATGCGAATTTTGAGTCATTTATCTTTTGTACAATTAATGATGCCTTGAATATTCAGTCAAAATGTCATTTATCGTATAACTTTTTTCTCTGTAACATAAGTTATTCGTTTGGTATTATTCTTATTTTATTCGGGAGAAAAATTAATTTGCATTTATCATTTGGTTTGAAAACATTTTTACAGCTCTCAGCATTGAGAGGGGTTTGCTAATTAAAAGGGTTTGGAAGAAATAATTCATTTTTTGATCTGCTTGTCCTTACTTGGTATGTTTAACGACAGTGCTGCATTATTGGTTAAATCTCTTATTTTAGTACATTAATTAATTAATCCATACATGCATTCGCTAATAATGTCAGATGCGTAATTTATCTTCTAGCAGAATGACAGGAAACAGGTTGCCTACACACTAACTGATCAAATCAAAACACCCAATTTAAGCACAATATTTGCTATACTGGCATGCTAATTAACAATAGTCATATTTTGAAAATAATAGAGAAAGATAGAATACTTACTTACTTTTTACTTTTACTGCGGCTGGCTCCTTTTAGAGGATAAGCTGGCTCCATTGATATCAGATTAAACCTCTCCATGCCCGAACCATTGAAGTCGACGATGTTGGATCCAGACGGATAGTTGCATGATGTCACTGCATTGGTGACGAACAGATGCGTTCGACACTCGGTCCATCCATTTTGTCTTTGTGATGTACCTAAGGCACCAATGGTCGAATACTTCGAGCTTTTTGGAGTCCTCAGAACGTAATGGCCAAGTCTCACAGCCATACAGTAGCACAGGCGAACAGTAACCTGGTAGACTCGGATTTTCGTTTTGAGGCTGATTTCACTTCTCCAAGTGAGTTCTTCAATTGTAAGAAAGCAAGTCTGGCACGGTCGATGCGTGTTCGGACTTCATTCTTTGCTTGACCAGTTGGAAGTATTTTTGAGCCAAGGTACGTAAAATCGTCGACTGTTTCGATTGGGCTGTCGTACACCGTGATGAAGATACACCGATGGCGAAGGCTTTCGTTTTGTCGGCATTGATTTCCAGACCAACGGCTGATGAAAACTGGGCCACTTGATCCAAAACGGCTTGCATGCTCCCAAAGCTGTCAGCAAGGAGAACAACATCGTCTGCGTAATCAACATCCGTCAGCCATAGGTTATTTGATACTTGAACGCCTCGGAACTCAGTTAGCGCGTTGCTCAGAATCCAGTCAACCGCATAATTGAACAATATGGGTGACAAGGGACATCCTTGTCGAACCCCTGTGTGCAGACTGAATTCATCCGATTCTTCTCCGTAAACACGTACTCTGGCTTTGGTGGCTGCATAGTAGGCCTTGATCAGATTGACAAGTTTTATGGGCATACCGTCGAGCAGCATGATGTTCCATAGGGAGTCGCGATCAACAGAGTCAAAAGCAGCTCGAAAGTCAATAAAACAAGCGACGGTTGGTTGTTGAAATTCGTTGCGATGTTCCAAAACTCGCCGTAATGTAAAGATCTGATCAACACAGCCTTTGCCTGGGCGGAATCCACCCTGATTGGGACGGGTACGGACATGCCGCTCTTTGCAGAAGCGGTTCAATAGAATCGACGCCAACAGCTTGGATGCGGTGTTGAGAAGACTGATACCACGGTAGTTTTCACACCTTGATCTATCACCCTTTTTGGGAAACGGTAACAGGATTGACATTCCGAAGTCTGACGGGCATGCTTCTTGTTCCCAGATAGAAGAGAACAGTCGATGGATTGATGGCAGTAGTGCGCCTATACAGGCCTTGTAGATCTCTGCAGGAATTCCATCTTCACCGGGGGATTTCTTGCTCTTCATGCGCTGGATGGTCATAGCGATCTCAGCCTCGGTTGGGGAAGAGCAGTCCACATCGTAGCTGGGTGTAGATGTTGCAGGTGGTTGCGGTGGGGAGCGGCCACTGTATGGTCGGTTCAATAACTGCGAAAAATGTTCAACCCATCTTGCGATTTTGCCATTGACATCAGAAATCAAGTCTCCTGTTGCGCTGCGTAGAATAGTCTCTGCATTGCGCTTACCGGATGCTTTACGTATAAGACGAAAGAGACCCCCGAAATCACCGACGTTTGCAGCCGATTCCATGGCGGAAGCCATTTCATCCCAGTACTGCTTACGGTCATGAGCTGCTAGGCAAACGCTTGTCTTAAATGGGACTGTCAAAGTGGGTCACTTACTAAAGGAACGAAAATATCGAAAATCTAATAATTAAAATAAGTAAACGAACATTGGTTGCGCGGGTGGTGATAACAATTATTATAATCAAGGTTGCGGTCTTGATAAAATGTAAGTAATTAATGGGTCAGGTGTTTATATCAAGACCGCAACCTTGATTATAATAATTAAAATAAGTGTTTGTCGTACTCTGATGTATAACAGTAAATTAAAACTGAAAATTATATGAATCAAATTTTTTTGAATTATTGCATGTTTGTTTGTAACATAATTTTCAATGGAATATTTAATAAATAATTAAAAGTAATAGAGTTGTTGACGCTTAGGTCTTGGCGCCGTTGTAAACTGCAAATTGGTACGTCTTGTCTAGGCATGAAAATCCTGTATTCACCTACTTGTATGCTTTAAAATTCTCATTTTATTGACCGGCATTATGTTTGATAAACAAGTGATAAATTTTCTCCGGTGTTTCCGTCAGCTTAAGTGAATTAGAGCTAGTGTGTGAAGTTGTGTTTGTGTGTGTGTGTTTGTGCAATCGTGTGTCTATTTCCAGGTATGAGCATTTTTACTATAGAACTGAGTGATGTTTGAGATCCAGTTAATCTTATATTGAAGTGTTGGGTCTTGACAAGGATTCCGCTTTTTTGGGTTTCGCATGTAGGCATGATTTGTAATGAGTCTTTTGCTTTCATTCAGGTGACAAATATTTTTGCATATTTCAATATTAATCGATCGTCTCAGTTTGAAATTTCAGACGCAGCTATGTGATGAAAATGATGTTTTAGCAGCTGTTCCTACTTCAATTATCTATTAGTCCGTTAGGCATTTTTTGATACTGGCCCAGTTTATCGCTAAATTATACAGCGGGAATTATGCCTACACGCACACAAGAACATATTCCTATAGAAAAAACAACCATAACCGAAAGTCAGAACAATTATCCTAAAACTATTAGAATTTAAAACCAAGAAATCTTATTATAATATATTGTAACTGTGAAGTTATGCAACCGCAAATTAAATCAGCCATTTATATACAAAAAGCCTACTTTCGATTAACGATTGGTTTTAAAAAAAATCTAGTATATCTGTAATTCAGTCTTTATATAAATTGGCTTGGGACAGTTGGAAGCCCTCCCTTTTGACTGATATATGTTATGGATAAGTTGAATACATATTTAAGGTCGAATTCTCTTCGCAGGTTTCCACTAAAATAGTCATTCTAATAAAAATAAACCATAAGCTTAAACAATCAATGGTTGCGCGGGTGTTGGTAACAAACTTTAAAATCAAGTTTGCGAGCTAAAAATAAACATCGATCTCATTGTATTTAACCAGTTGTCGACCAACATAGTAAAACTACCACCAGTCGTACGTACTGACGCTATTCAATATTCCATTATCATCATCAGAGTACGATGGCAAACTGACAACGAGGATAAAACCGCAATGCTTATATATGGAAAGTAAAATTAGATATGTGGCTCTCATATCTAGTAGTCTCGCCTACTTAAATGGAAAATTCGGCGGCACACTTTCTATGCAGTCACAAACATTAAGCTTTTATAGCTTTCGCCACATATAAATATTGGTAATACAAATAAAAAAATCATAATCTCGCGGTTGCTGGTAGCAATTCTCAAAAGCAAGAGTGCTAGATTGAAGTAGACACGAATTCCGTTCTAATTAATCAGTCGTCGAACAACATAACAGAACTACCGTCAGTCACACGTACTGAAACGTGTTTCGATCTTCCATGATCATCATCAGAGTACGTGACAGCCTAGAAATTGCGCTGCCGACATTTCCTTCAAGAGCCATGTTTGCGAGACTACTAGAGGTGAGAGAGGCATATTTAAATTTGCTTCCACATTTGTGCACTGCGTTATGATTCTTGTATTTCAGTTTGCCATCGTACTCTGATGATGATCATGGAAGGTATAAATGCGTCACTATGTTTGAATGACTGTAGTTTTGCTATGTTGTTCGACGACGGGGTAAATACAATTGGATTGGTGTTTCTTTCAAGCTCGCAAACTTGATTTAAAGAATTGTTACCAACAACCGCGCAATCATTGATATCGTAATTGTTTTATTTATATTCATATGTTGCGAAAGCTGTCATATGTTAACGTTCGTGACTGCATAGAAATTGTGCAATCGACATTTCCAGTCAAGTACAATGTCTGCAAGAATACTAGCAGTGATAGCCGTATATATAATTTCGCTTTTCATATATATTCATTTCGATTTGCTCTTTGTTTGTTAGATTGCAGCATCAATATTTGTGGCTAGCGTTAGTTTTGATATTTTGTCCGATTTTGCTTAAATTAAAGTGGATTTGTGTTTACTCCAAGTTCGTAAACTTGATTTAAAAACTCATAAACTTATTCGCCATGGCATTACTTTTATTGGAATATTGTGAATTAGGTCTTGATTTTTTTAAATGATAAGAAACATGAAGGCCAGAAACCTAAAAATCTGTTTGGTTTTGGAATATATTATTGATTCATCCTAGGTGCACTATAGCAGTAAATATATTCACGCAAACAAATGTTTAAGAAAAATATAAGGAATTGCTAATTTTTTGGAAAATGTAGAAAAATGAAAATTAAATATTGCCAAATTACTTGGTACCAGAATTAGGAATTTTTTACTGACTATATATATATATATATCATTCCTCTAGAGGGTACCCAAACATTAATTTTCCAGATAACGATCCTTGAAAGGGTACCAACAACTAAATTTACAATGACACATTTTACTGAGAATCTGCAACTCCATCTCGATCGATATCAGTTATCTAATTTCACGATAATCATGTTATTATTCAAATAAATTATAAAATAGCTGTAGATTCTTGTTTTGTGATTACCAAAATGTATGCAATTTTTTATGTATTTCGTACCTAATAAAAAACATTATTCAAATAGAACCTGTAGTCCAAATTGTTCCGATTTGCTGAAATAACTAATATTCTAAGTTGGTTCTAATTTTCAATATTTCTGAAACATAGCTTTCCTTGAATACCGTTGTGTTCGTACTCTTTACACGTTCACTATCTCCAAAATAATTGTGTTGTTACAATTTACAGGCTCGGTGTACAATATTTTGTCGGAAATTTTATGTTTAGTTTGATTACAGGTTTACAAGTTGCCTGACAGAAAACTTGTTGAATAACAAAATATACAATGACAAACTATTCTACGTCATTGCGTTGCGCGACATAACCAGAAAATACAGTGTTAAACTGGGCCTTCAAATTTTAACTTTTTTATGTGTGTTCACGATGAATTATATCTTCAGTCTGTTCATCGATCATCCATGAGTTTGATTTGATGAACAAATTTAATTCAAGCATGATGCTCTCCGTAGTATGTGATTTCATTAACAATAAAATAATATACGAAATTTCGCGTGAATATAGATTGAAATTTTACTGACTTATTCGTTTCGTATTCACTGGACACTCATTAGTGTAAGACGACGGTTTGCCAAATGTCTAATTTATAATTGGTCAACTTATTTAGTCCGAATTCGAAATTAAATATATTCGACATAAGCATATTTAAGCCATTTTATATAAAACATTTAATAATCATTCACATAACAAAAAAATTCGCTATGAATTATTTATGAACGTTGGCAAACATTATTTACCATATATATTAATTTAATTTGATACAAAAAACGCCAGTCTGAGACATTGGAACTTACCTTGCTTTCACATACACATCTCATTAAAATTGCACCTAACATTTATAACGCATTACTTGCCAATATATAAAGTTTTATTAGAGCGCAGTTGCGGCCCCGTTTAATAAGTATTCGGTTAGCACAGAATGCCTTTGAAGGAACAATATTAAACGTCTTGCAGGTGCAAATAAGTAACTTAGCTATAAATAATTGGCTTAATTACGTCGAATGTGCCAGGGCAACTACAAATTCACATTCTTTGTGAAAATTACTTAATCAGTTAATGAATTTCAGCAGAAAAATAATAAAGTTTAAACACTTCTGTTATACACATCTAATTTTCTTTCTACAAACATTTGCGCCTGTAAATAATGCCTTAATTTTGCCTCTAGAAAAGTATTTTCAATTGAAATTGAAAAATTAGAAACATGCTATTTATGAATATTCTAAAATATCAAATACAAATGAATTATTACTGAAATTGGTTTTTAACATTATTTTATTCCCACATGATAAATGTAGCGATTAAGATCATACGAGCGTTGCATGTCATTAATATTTTAAATCCCTCTCAATGTAACGGGCATACGTTATAATACGGTTAAGCTAAATAGAATTTTGACAAGTTTTCGATTATTTATTAAAATAATCATTATATTGAATTCATATTTTAGGTATCCATAATGCGCTTGGATTCAAAACATTTGATTATAAAAGTCGAACGCAGTAAAATGCGAGACTTTGCCGGTGCCATTGAAATTGATAAAAGTATTTAAATTTAATTTCTAGAAAACGACTTTCAACAAATATACCTGTGAACAATTTATTTCACTAAATTTTATTGACAATAAACTCGATTCCCAAAAATGTAAATACTGTGAGTCGGATTTCCTACTAAAACTCATCAATTCCTTATAAGCGGAGTATTCATTACAAGAGCAGTCCTCCATATCTAATCATCACTGAGCAAAATGATAAAAAGAGAATTTTAAACGATTGGAACACATGAGGCACCACTTGAAGGGAGCTGCAGCGAAACATATTAACAATGTCATTTCAGACTTTTTAGTTTAACCGATCTAAATTACATTTCCATTTTAGGCTTATATCAACCGATACACCTTGAAAGCTTGAAATCGTGTAACTGACAGTATTTTTAATGTACCATAAGATTAAATGAACATTAAACGAACATTGGTTGCGCGGGCGGTGATAACAATTACTTTTAATCAAGGTTGCGATCTTGATAAAAAAACCTGACCCATTATTTACATACATTAGTCAGTAAAATGTGGAAAATGCAATTCATCCATTAGACCGGCTTGGTCCTTATTGAGAACTCATCACGTACCGTCCAGAATTTGCCGCGGACAGGGCTCAAACCTGGAAACGTCTATTTCGGAATCTGTTGCTCTAACCACTGAGCCACCCTCATTAAAATTAATGCCATAAGATTTTACAAATCAGTATATATCTTTCGAGAAGACCCATATAACTTGGCGCACATTTTTTACGAGTAACTATGCGAGCAGCGAATCTTGCATTTTTACAGTAATGGCATGAAAACATGCTTTTTTACTATCGACAAAGATCTACGCATTCTCACTAATTGCTTGGTTATGTGCGATCTTCTATCACTCCTATTACTCACTCCAATTATTGTTCAAACATTCAATTTGGTGCGACAAATTTACAGATGATTTGGATATTATTCTGGACCTTGGCCAGATTTCAGTTCTAAGAAAATAGCATATTTTTTAACTCTAACAAATGAAAAAATGTTTTCGTGCAAAAATTTTGGGTTACTCGCCTAATCTCTTGTCTAAACAAAATGACTTTCGTTCCATTTGTATATCTTATTCAAATTAACTGTTCTGATTACCCATTTGACCTTTTTAGCAAACGGACTTGTCTTCATGATATATAAGCAGGATTATAAATCTTTATAATTTGTAATTTAAACAAAAAATTGTTTGGATATTGAAGCATAATTTAAATATAAAAGCATGTATATACCAAATAGTTATACATCTCAGACTGATAGAAATAATTTTTTTTTAAATCGCTAAGTTGATAAGGTTTGACTGATTGTTTTCAACGACTGGTTAAACACAATGTTATTAGTGCTTACTTCAAGCTCGTATATTTGATTTGAAGAATTGTTACCACCACTCACGAAAACAATGATTTTTTAATTGTATTTCCTATAAATATGTTTGTGTGCGTATGTGGCGAAAGCTGAAAATAGTTAATGTTCATATCTGCATGGAAATTTTGCGGCCGACATTTCCAATCAAGTACAATGTATGCAAAACCATTAGAAGTTGTTGACGCATATCTAATTTTCTTTCCATATATATGCAATGCGGTTTCATCGGCGATAGTCAGTTTGTCGTCGTACACTGATGATGATCATGAAAGGTCGAAACGCGTCAGTGCGTTGCGATTGGCGGTAGTTTTTTTATGTTATTCGACGCCTTGTGAAAACCATTGGGATTGGTGTTTACTTCAAGTTCGCAAACCTGATTTAAATAATTGTCTCTACCACTTGTGATTGTTTATTAGATTTTTTACATGAAAAAACGAAGAACCGCGAAAAATAGTATGCATGAAAGGCTAAAAGCAAACGTAAGCAAAAAATAATCACTAATTATATTTGTTGGCTGTATGATTACGCATTTCTGTCATCACTTGTAGTCATACCATGACTGACTGACAGACAAAGGTAACCGATTAATTCTTTTTGCGGTTGTAGTTTCCAGGTACACGAAGTGTAATTATCTTTTTTAAACTGAGTTCCACCTGATACTATAGACCAGAATGCATGGTACATCAAAAGAAAAGATATCAGTTGGAACAAATTTATTAATTAAACGTACCCGTCGTGATCCTGGAAATGAGGATGAAAAAAAGTATTGCGGATCATCTAGTGAATTCACTAAATTATTTTATTTGAGCACCGCTAGATTTACAAACGTCATCGTTGTGACACAAATAAAAGCTTCAACTGAATTTCTGGCACAATTAAAAGGCGAAATGAAGTGAAAAATATGGTTCGCTGAAAGGATACTTGTTAAACGGTGTAATAATATTCTGACTTATAATTATATTATCTAGCCATTATTGCTTGCAACGAGTTATCTTCATTTACTGCCTTTATTGTTACTCCTGATAATTTGGCTTATTTTTTCGGAAGTAATTTGCATCCCACAAACAATTTTACTGAGTTATTTTGAAATTCTTGGTGGGATAAACTTGCCGTTGAATATGGCTTCAGAAACAGGAAGCCAAGATATTCAGAGTACGCTGACGACTTTCGAAAAACTGCTTGAAGAAATAGATGAAACTCATTGTGAGACTATCTTCTTAAGGATAGATGTCATAAATGACGAGTCTGGGAATATAAAAACAAAATTTCAATGATCAAATATTTGTATCATGACGATTGGTTAAAATATAACCTCAAAGTTTGTCAATAAAGAACTCTCACGTACTGATATTGCGGAGATGTAGGAAAATAAATCTGGTATCCGATAGCCGCAATATTTGATAACTAATACGACAATCATTTCAGAAAAAAGCTAATTTGATACAACATCCGTTGGATTTTTTATTGCCGTGGTTTACAGAATTCGCCAGACAACCAATTCCGAGTGATCTACAAAACAATAGAGCATATTAATTAAAAAACGAACAATTCTAATACGAATGTCCTAGGGATAAGTAGTAGGCGAGCATTTGTCACACCTGGTCTTCAAAAAACAGGTATGCACAAAGACCATCTGCTTTGGTTTAAGTGGTAACACTGAAATAACTAAGAGGATAAATAGTTTAGATCTGCGTTATTGCGGCTTCCACTAAACCTCAGTCTTGTGAGTTGATACAATCTGACAACAGGTTTTCGGAGCCAGGTACTCAAAACACAATATATGCCAAGTAGTTCCACACAGCGCAGCCAACATAGCGAACAATCTCAGACGCCAGGCTCACTCAAAGAAAATTAACAGCCTATATTAGAAAAAAGCATGCATACAATTGTGGTCAGAAAACATGAAATTTTAGAATTCTAAGAACATAATGTTGCGGCCTGTTGCATACAGCTGTCTGGCATCAATATTTGTTTGTCTCGATTAAAGTGTTTAAAATCTAGAAAGATTCAACTAGCTTATTACCACAGTTGTAACTGTAAAATATTATAGATAAAAACCTAAGGTTAAATTTGTAACTTCTGACGTAATAGCCATTTCGGACTATGAAAGTACTAAAAAAAACTCTGACAGATTGATAAAATGGAGTACCGTGTAACCATTTGGTACCATAATGTAGAATCGGTACTGACACAATAGATGTATGTTTATATCCTTTTGCAGACTGATATATATATATATATATATATATATATATATATATATATATTTGAAGTCACATTGTCGAAGACTTTATATGACGTTAGCTTCACTACTACAGGTTTACAAATTCATATAGGAGATTGTACCATCCTATTTTCAAACATTCCTCACTCAAATATATAATGGATAAAGGGCGTAATACTGTATCCTACTGATGATTTAATTGTAAGCACAAAACGAATTTTCACGAGGTTATACTTTGGGTTTCATTTATTTGGATGTTCAGGTTTAAAATAATGCTATATAGTCTCTACCTAAAGAAGGGGCCAAAGTTCGTGTATAACTTAAAATTGTTTGTAGATTGCGACATGGTGGCTCGTAGATTATAGCAACGACACCGAAGCAGACTTGCCTGGGTTCGAACCCTGTCCACGCCAAATTAAGGAAAGTATCTGAATAGTTCCCGATAAGGACGAAAACTTGTCTGCTAGATGAATTTTCTTTTCTATACTACGCAATGTTTAGATTATACTTACAATTGTATTCATTCAATGAGACTCTTGTTTATATCAAGATCGCCACCTTGATTTAAAATAAGTATCATTCATATATATTTGCCATTATAAATTTGACATTATTTATCATTGCTTTAACCGTGCTCATTGATATTTATCTTCTCTTATTGGAAAATCAGTCTGCTCATCTTTTTATATTATTGACATATAATCCTGTCCAAACAACATAAAATCTTTTATTCTTGGTTTCTGTCTTCTAATATATCAGTTTTATAATTATCACTAAAATTTTTACTTTATGAACATTGACAGATTTAATCCCAATTAGTGTATGAATATTTACAATAATCAAGGTTACGATCTTGATATAAACACCTGATTCATTAAGTACATATATTTGTCAGTATAAACTAAGAATTGTATAGTGTAGAAGAGGAAATTCGTCCAGTAAACCAGTTTTGTCTTTATTGGGAACTTACAATATACTGGCCAGGATTTGCCGCGAACAGGGCACAAACTTGGTTACGTCTGCTTTTCAACCCGATGCTCCAACCACTGAGCCAGACTGCCGTACACAACACACACTTTTATGTTATAAACTAATTAATATTTACGGGTTAGACTTTCCTTATGTGGCATCTCTTTAAAACCGAAGTGTTTAAAGATTTGTCAGACTAACTTTATCCGATTTGAAAGGAACAAATATATTAATGCAATAAATTTAAAAGAATATATTCCATGGCATTTTTTATTGAATAAAAGTAATTTTTAACAATAAATCATTTATTGTTGATTATTTGCTAACATGGATTAAGACAGCGTATTAATCACCTCCTATTGATTTTGATATTGACTCTGTTTGAGTACTCATCATTGTTACCCAGAATTACAGCGGCAAAGTTAAGAATATTTGAATTTTCATCCGACCATTTACTCAAAAATAGTTTCTGTGTTTAAAATTTTATAAATTGGTTTTAAGAATCTTTAAATCTGTTTTTCTCAACAATTCTTACGTTCAACCCATGAATATAGCCCACTGAAATAAATGTGTCCACGCTGTTAGGTTAACACTTTTAACGATTGTCATTCGATTGTGAATACTAGCATTTTCAACTTGCCCTAGTTAAATAACGTGAAGTGATTTGGATTTAAAAATCAATTACCGATTTTTCTTTCATTTTATAATGCAGGAAAAATACATAAAGCCCTGTGAATTTACTAGTTCTCATCACAACCCGAGCTTTCTTTGTCATCAATACATCGAAATATTTCAGTAATAAGGCTCCTGGAAAGTGTTTTTCTAACAAAAATAGTTTTCGTTCACCTCACTTTCTTTGTTGAAAGAATTTAATTATTTGCTAAGCAAACTTAATATTTGTCAATTTTTTATTTGTGAGGTAACAAAATAAACCAGGTAAAACTGTCTATTGCAACATTCCTGACATAATGAATTCGTGAATTTGTTCGTTGGCAGACAGTTTTGAACAAATTCAAGCGGCATCATACCAATCATTGCTAAAATATCTCAGCGATGGAGTTGGCATTGTTTAAAAACACCGTAATGCAATTTATACTGTGAGTTGTTTTCCGACAATAACTTCCTTGTAAATATTTTATTACCTTTACTACACAATTAGAAAGATAATCTAACAATAACTTGACACAAGCATTTGAGCTGCAATACCTCATTATTTTAAATATCAACCGACTGGTCGGAGGGCCATTTTAATTTGATCGGCAACTCACGCAAGCATAATCTAAGTACTATTTGCAGGAACTATAATCAAGGTTGCGATCTTGATATAAACACCTGATCCCTTAAGTGCATAATTCTGTCAGTATAAACTAAGAATTTTATAGTGTAGAAAAGGCAATTCATCCAGTAGATCTATTTCGCCCTTTTTGGGAACTCATAACGTACTGGCCAGAACTTGCGGCAGACAGGGCTGGAATCTGGACACGTCTGATTCGAAATCTCGTGCTCTAACCACTGGGCCACCCTGCCGCGCAAACTACAATCGTTTAATATTTGCAGTGGATGTTTCCCTTTACGTATTTGTAAATACCAGCTTTTTTCCTTCCATAATTCGCGCAGTTTAGCTGCACTAAATTTGTGCGTTAATGTTGCTTCAATTTGTTTCGCATTGGGCAGGAAATTGCGCTTCACTTAAGTGGAATGAGTAATGAGTTTGACTTATATTCTTGTCTTACACATGCTTGATTAATTTGGGGCCGCCATTTTAACATGTGTCGCAATCAGTTTTCTAGAAATTTTATTAGACATTAGACCACCTATTATCTTAATGTTTTCGCCATCTTGTAGTTCTCATTTGCCAGTCTATCGACATTGGAAAACGGCCGCGAACTTGAAATAGTTGATATTGAAATGGTACGAAACTGATGTAGAGCAAATTCGGTGCAGATCAGGTTGGTTTATGATAAATTGTTCTTGAATTTACCGCAAACCTTTTTGACATTAGTTCATACACGAATGCTTGACAGTCATCTGGTTTGTGCTCTGACTTGAAATCGATATTATAGTATACTGCATAAAAACGCTGTAGTAGTGTAAATTACTGGGAAAATATCTTAATGTATGGCATATAAAATAATAGACAATTTCAGCACCCAAATAAGCTACAATTAAAATAGTCCTAAAGTTATCTAAAAATCGACAATGTATCCCTCTCTATACTATCGTTAAAGAATATTTAAAAATATGAAATTTAAGAACTCAAAAATATGTTTTTGAACCTTTAAAGGAAGCTCACGAGACAATAAATTCAATTATATTTTATAATATAACATTGAGAACGACAAAAGATTTTTAAACATTTTCAACTATATTTAAAAATATTTTTTATTAATTTTTGATTTAAATCATAGATGTATTATATATATTTATATTGCTTTGAATATTTGTATATATCTGTATATATAAATCAATATATATAAATCTATATATATATATATATATATATATATATATATATATATATATATATGTATATATATATGTATATATAAATTTATTTATATGTATATCATTTAGAATGGTCCTTCAATATAGGCGTTTGATGCATATTTAAATTGGTTAAATATGAGCCAGCAGTTGATACTAATATTTTATTGGCTATTTTGTACGAATTATCAAAGTTGAAAATGTCCATATAGAGTATACTCAAATATGGAAATTAGTTAGTTGCTCGTCTGTGCGTGTGTATGTGATTTTGCGACAGGTGGGATTGCTCTTTTTGTCAGCATATAAAAACATTAAATCAGATGTTCAGAAATACTTTTTGTTGGATTTTCAATAAGTAATAAAGTAAGAAAATTGATATAGCAATTTTGAATGTTTTAATGAGTTACGTAATGTTGCTTTTAGTAGCCTTTTCGTAATTTATATTTTTATAAATATATACGTTTAAACATATGCCTGCGTTCAAACTCATATTTTTGTTTTCTGACATTGGAGGATTTTCTAAAATTGTAAAAAAACATTTCTCATGAGTTGTCTATGAAAATAAATAAGAAATGCTTTTCATTCATCAAGATTTATTAATCAAAACATTAAATATGCATGATGGTATATTTTATTACGTTCTGCCATTCAAAATAATCTTTTAAATACATTAATTTGAACAAATTTGAATATGCCGATATTTTGTTAAGGAGATAAAGCAATGCTTAATAGTATGTCCAAAGGAATACCCGCATCTCACCTTTAGAATAATATATGTATATATAGTTTATATTGGTTTTAAACGAGGCATTTCAAATATAATGAATAAATATTATGATAAATTTAATAAAATACTATATTCCTCAAATGACGTGTGTATTTCGTTAAGATTGAATTCAAAACTTTTACTTTTTTCAAAAAAAATTGTATTTTCTTTTACAATTCTATTGTTAAAAACCTCAGTACTTGCTTTTAATAAATGATAAATTTACAAAATTTTCATTACACGAAAAGTAGCTTTAATTTTTTAAATTAATTTTACTTTTAAATTTAATTTTCTTATTTATAGTTCTAAAGTGTATAATGCCTTAAACAAATAACCATTGGCAATTGATTTTATATTATTATTACCATATTTTATTTACGAACTAGTCATATATTAAAATGATTGTGGGATTTAAATATGTCTGTTCAATGAAAACAAAATACGTCTAGCATAAAGCGCGTCCTTTATTTCTAATATTCAATTTCTTTCACATTTTTCATTAGAACGATATTTTAAAATGTTATTCAGCAATATTTTTTCCTTCTATACTGTGTGTGCATTTAACATAATCGTTAATAAATAAACGTTTTAAAATTAATATATTTTATGTCAATAAAAATTGATTCAGAAATAAACATCATGAAAATTTCATAATAGATTTTTTTTTAAAGTTAATTATGTTAGATGTAGCATATAAACGAAAATATTCTTTTAGAAATTCACGAATGCAACATTTTAAAGCCAGATAAAACCGGACGCTATGCAATTTTAGTTATTAGCGAATCTAGCAGATGATTTAATTATTTCCAATGATGGTGGAAATCGATTAAATTTCAAATGGTGTTTATTGTTAAATATAGTATCAAGGGTAATTCATTTTTTGCACTTTGAGACCTTGATTAAACTAACCATAAAAAAGTACCTTCATTGTTCCCATTATCTTCGATATAAATATATGCTCTAAAATTACAACACTTAAAAATATTTGCAGAACTAGAGCAGAAAAGAGACATCCTAGAGATAGGGACCGTTATTAATTTTTTTTTGTTTAAAAACAGAACAAATTTATTTTCATGGGCTTTCATGTATCTATTTAACCTAGTGAATGCGTGCGTGTATTCAAAAAATAAAATTTAGATACAAAACTTGTGGTTGCGAAAATAAGAATCGGTTGGGCCCTTTTGTCACACATCTCGGGAAATGAAACTTTTTAAAATTATCTAGTCGAGCATATTTGGTGTCACAATTGTATTTTGCTTTTGTTCTAATGCTGTAGATTTGTTATTGACTTAACTCAAATTACTATATGAATTGCATTTGGCTAACTTTGCCATAATCTACATAATTTATTAGCTTGAACGGTGTAGGTTTGATTGACTTACTGAAATTAATGCACGTTTAATCAGTAGCATGATTGCTAAAAAGAAAAAATCCATATGCAATACTTTCTAATTATGCTTAAAGCACATTATTATAATATTATGGATAAAGCAACTACTACAGTAAGTTTGAAACAACGAACATAAATCTTCTCTTGCAAGGTACGCTTGGCTTTAAAACCTTATAATACACAAAATATGGAGACAAATATAACGAATATGGTATTCTACTATATAGAAACATTAAATATGCAATCTAATAAATAAAGGAATTCGAAGCCGAAATCATAATGTAAAACGCAATAATAATAAGATTAAAAATAATATTAAAATATAATAATAATATAATAAATATATAATTATTATAATTTTACTACTAATACTAATACTAGCTAAACCAAAACAATCCCTACAACTCTAAATATTATTAAACGAACATTGGTTGCGCGGGTGGTGATAACAATTATTATATCATATTGTGGTCTTTTGATATAACATTTCGACTCATTATTAATATTTACATATGTCAGTATAAATACAATTCTTAGTTTATACTGACATATGTAAGTAATTAATGGGTCAGGTGTTTATATCAAGACCGCAATCTAAATATTATTATTATTATTATTATTATTAATAATAATAATAATAATAATAATAATAATAATAATAATAAAAATAATAATAATAATAATTACCGCCTTTATCTGCGTGTATGTAATTACCTTCTTGCATGATATGTATACTGAACATGTTTTCGAGAGCATTATTAGTTTTAGAACTACAGTAAAATAGAGAGTGCACCATAAATAATTAGTCTGCGAGTTACTTTTCACGTCAACCTTTGAGTGCATATCCTTCGCCGAATTAGTCGTAAATTTATATAATTTCTCGTGTATAGAAAAAAATTTTACATTATTTTTGTAGCTTATTCACTCTAGCTTGAACACTAATCTTGTCAACTGCACCACTCACTATTATTGCTATGGTAATTTTATTTTTTACATTTTAAATTTAGATATACTTTTATTCTTAACCGTTTTTTGTCCTTTCATACAATAAAACTAATCATACATCAATAAATACCGTATATTCACGTGCGCGTATATTGCAAATAAAAGCTAGCTAGTTCATTTTTCAAACTACATATTATAATCATTATAAAAATAATTATTAGATCAGTGTTTTAAAATAATTATTTAAAAATATATATTGCTACCTTTATTATTTTTTCATTAATATTATCATTTATTATAATTATTAGTAATAGTTGTTGTATTAGTAGTAGTAGTAGTATTAATTTTTTTATTAAGAATATTATTTTTATTATTTTAATATTATTATTATTATTATTATTATCCCTGTTATTAATGTTGGCGTTGTTATTAATAGCTTATTGTCAAACTTATTGCATCTTTCTGACAAATTAAAAATATTATTAAGATGCAAATATAAACAAAATTTATGGAATATTGTGATTGGGAATGGATATGCAGTTTCGGAAGCATGTGGAATTTATAACATTTGCGATATAAATAAATTTTAAAAAATGGAGAAATTGTGAGCAAACGACATATATCAACTGTGTGGGCACCAAAAATAATATGCCTTCTTAGGGTGTGAATCGGACTAATGAGATCTGTAAGTAGTCACATTTGCTCAGGCTTTATTCCTGGACCTGGTCACGTAATATCTGTCGAGTGGACTCATTATGTATAACGTGTATTGGATTTATCAACACGTTGTCCTCGGGGATACAGTCTTCAAAATATTATTATTACTTATCTCAATTAGATAGGATAAATTTACCTGGTAATGTAACTTTAAACAAGTGTAGGTCACTCAAAAATGAAACAAATAACACAGGATTCTAATTTCTTTGTTAATATAATGTGACTGCCAAATTAAAGTTTGTGAATTTGATCATAATTGTGTGCATACTGACTAATCTATGCAGACACTATAATCAAGGTTGCAATCTTGATATAAACACCTGATCAGTATAAACTACGAATTGCATAGTGTAGAAAAGGCAATTCATCCAGTAGAAGGGTTTCATACTTAAAGGGAATTCATCATGTAATGGCCAGAATTTACCGAGAACCGGACTTGGACGTGCCCAGGTGTGAAAGCTGTTTGCAGAATATTCTGGCCAGTACGTGATGAATTCCCTATAAGGTCGAAACCAGTCTACTGGATGAATTGCGCTTTATAAACTGTGCAATTCTTAGATTACACTAAAAAATATATGTATTTAATAATTCAGATGTTTATATCAAGATCGCAACCTTGATTATAGTAATTGTTATCATCGTCCGCTCATCATATGTTCACTTGACCTATGCAAATACAAAAAATTTAACTGATAACCTCATCTACGTTTTCACATTCCACATAATGGAGCCTTGTTAGGAAACTAATTTATGCTTTAAAATCCACGCAAACAAACATTTTATTTTAATTTATATTAAATTGGCTGAAAGTCATATCCAAAAAATTTTTTTGCTTTAAATATGTATTCGATTAAGCTTCTATGCCACAATTCTTGTTGTGAATGGTGTCACATTTTGATCCTGAAAATGACCTTTGCGTAAAATTTAAGTTTGACAAATCTCCATGATGTTTGTGTTAGCAACTCTCTCTATTAAAAATCGAATTGCCTTTGTCCAGAAACAAATCCACCATATCGAAATGTGTATTGAACAACGTACCATGCGTTATATTGATGAATCCTACTCTGAACACGGGTTGCCTAATGACCAAGCTATTTGGCAATCTATGCAATATCAGTGCACCAGCCCAAATCATCCAAATAGAATTACTATCCTACGTTTGGGAATGAATTTCTGAGCCAATACATAGGTTATGTGCCTCTGATTCTCAACTCCAAATGCACATAAAGGTTTAGTTCATACGCATTAAGGATATGGTACACAATCCATCATTCTTGACAGATCACTGAACAAAATTTGAATTTGCATGCTTCCAAATGTTGTTTTTACATCTTATTTCAAAGACTTTCTTGGTTGATAGCAAGGAGGCACCACCATTTAAAATTTTGATACCCTCATTTGATAGTGCAGGCAATGTCTGCACCTCAGCTCCACTTACTAAAACCTCTAAGTTTATTTCTCAATAACATACTTCCACACGAAGCCGACACAAAAGAGTTGTAGATCCTGAAGTCTGTATTTTCCACATTTTCTGGTGAAGCAATGAGAGTTAAATTTTTTTATTAAAACTTAACCTAACGGGCGAATTAGTGCATGAACCGCCCTGTTTTCCGTATTTTATATGAGTAGGATGACTTTGTTCTGTTTGAATTAACAGCAAGATTTGTAAGTTAAACCAGAGGAACTTGTTCAATTGACACGCATTAATTAGTTCTGATAACCGATCAACTAAATCATTGGTTGAAGTAAAATGCAAATAGCTTCTGCCGAAAAGCATCATAATTAATCTCTCTATCCTGAAGCAATCCCGAAGAGGAAGCAACAGAAGAAAATACTTACTCATATCATTGCTTCAAAATTTTCATTTCAACAACCTTTAATATGTCCGTTAAAAGTTTAAATGGGAAAATGCAATCTACAATAGCAATTAGCATCTTCCTAATAAGAAAATTTTCAGTGCTGTAAAAATTTCTAATCGCATTCACTGAATTCAAACCAACGCGACTTACGGATCTGTTGCATCTCAAAATTTATGTATTACATACGTGGTTGCACAACAATTGCTTGTCTTAAAACAATACGTCGGTAATAGTTCATCATGCACAAAAATATTACTAGCGGAGAAATTGCAATCACGACCAAAAACAGAATAGATAACAACTTATTATTCGATGCATTGAGTCCTGCTTAGGAGATGTTATAACACATAAATTAGAACTTTTCTGACCAAAATTGCATTTGATACCAAAAAACAGTTGTCGAAAATCTATCGCCTCTTGAAACATTTCTATGTGAAATAGCCTTGCAAGTATGTATTGGGTGTTGCGAACCTCGTAACAAATTAGCTTAGTTGTGACCAGAAGGATACACCAAAGGCAGCATGAAAGGAAAAGTATAATCTCATGCATATTCGTTTTGTGCTTACTGGCGACTCATCAGTAGGAGCCGGTATTACGCCATTTAACCATTATATATTAAGGTGAGGAATGTGGGATAATAGGACGATACAACCTCCTCTGTGGGATAATAGGACGGTACAATCTCCTATGTGGGATAATAGGACGGTAAAATCTCCTATTTGGGATAATTGTACGTTACAATCTCCATTGTGGGATAATAAGATGGTACAATCTCATATGTGGGATAATAGGACGGTACAATCTTCCCAGATTCCTCACCCAAATATATAGTGGTTAAATGGCGTAATAGCGGCTCCAACTGATGAGACGCCACTAAGCACGAAACGAATGTGCATGAGATTATACTTTCTGTTCATGCTGTCTTTGGTGTATCCTTCTGGTCACCACTGAGCTAATTTGTTAATGGATTCGCAACATCTAATACATATTTGCATATATATCAGTTCTCCGCAACAAGAATTATTTAAGTAGTCTTGGAATAAAATTGACCGGAATTTATGACGAGACAAATCACATGCAAAAATAAAAATCCGTACATCTAATATTTTTGCAAATATATGCTACACAGCACGTTAAGGCAATGACCATGATGAAATATTTTTAAAAACCGCGGCTACGTCCGTATGGTTGGCCATCGTCAGCTCATAACCAAACACTACAATTTAAGCTGACTTAAAAATTCTTTAAAAGTTGTTAAATTTTGAGCTGGTGTCATACAAAACACTAATATTGGCATACTCATCTGCAGTAAACACGCTATACACCTTGTGACTAGCTGTTTTTCCCCCGACCTAAGACGCATTTTTCAGATGCGTTTGATGGAATGTGCGGTATAGATAATCGTGACCGGGGCCGAATGCCTGACAACCCATTACTTAGTGTATAGTGACAGATCAAGCCCTGTAAGAAGAGATCATTTCGCATTAGCGTCTTGAACGAACTAGTCTTTGCAGAATAAAAACTGTCATGAAACCAAATTTAATCCAAATCTTCTTCCGTTTTCATTCTGATTATCGTCCTTTGATAGTTCTTTAAATCAGACTCTGCATTTGACCACATGTACCAATGCTAGGGAATAACAGTTTATCAATGGAATGATTTTCCTATGCTGCCTTTCACGAAACCACTTTAGCAAGATAATATTCAATAATTTTAAAACGACCATAGATTGACAGCTTCACCTTAATTAAAATCACACTATTGATAAGAATACCGATTGACGGTTTTCTAAAAGGGGCCGCATCAATTTGAGTTCTAAGCACGTATGCCCTGATCTGCTAAACTCATAATGAAATGTGTTTTCATAATGCAGGCTAAGACTCCGGACCAGTCTTCTGATCTGTAGCACATTAAAGAGATTTTAACTGCTCGTGTGAATTTTCTGCACGTTCTGCCGGATGGCTGATTGTAGGTGTCCTTTGTACTCAGAACCACTAGATCACTAATTGTGCCGGTCCGCTGACACGGTAAATCTTTTCAAAACGTTGGTGGTATGGACTGAAACGTAACCACGTAAATCTGTATACTGAATGGTTAAGGGTTAAACGTGGGCTAAATTTAAGCTACAGGACATCAATTATCATTTCTATTATTATTAAGTTTTTCTTAAGTTTTTGACCCACGGCGCGGCTCGGTTCATAATATTTAAACAATTCGCTTCGGCGCAAATCACAATGCTGGCTCGATAACAGCCGACTAATATACGCCACTTGACCATACAAAATTAAACATTGTCGTGATTTTATCAGTATTATTTTCGTGTGCCCATTGATTACTGTACTCCATTCGTCAATGTGCCAAAAATTCATTAAAAAATTATGTGATTTAAATGAACGCTTAAGAAGTACAAGTCAGTAAAAATAAAACTGAAAAAACTAAACTAGCAAGCAGCATTAATTAAAGGTAAAATCCAATAAATACATGCGATTCGTGCTTACTTATGACTCGTCAGCTGGAGCAGGTACCACGCCCGAAACCCACTATATACTTGGTCAAATAATGGTTCCCTGTCTCATATATATGTTGATTCCCAAACAGTTTGAAATTAAACTTAATATCAAGTCTTCGGCAAGGATACATTAAAACGTACACACTGTATATAATATCTACTATACGCTTAATGGTTACAAAAAGTATGGATTTCGAGATAGGCTTAATTTCATCAAAATTGAGCATAATACCCATTCTGAAACCATGCTGCTCCAAAACATCCACCCACTCCGGCCTCAATCGACATTAGTTATCACATTTCTTTGTGATCCTGACATCATTCTGAAATGGCCAAAATAGCTGTTACATAATATTTTATTGAAATTTCGACAATCTTAAAAACCATGATGTTATCAACATTTCCGTGTATGGTAATTTATATACAATAAACAAAAACTGCACAAATACACACATATACATTGCAACGTCAAATCGTCCCTCATTTCCTGAACAAATATATTGTGGGCTAGCACGAAACACGTGTGTACACGAGGTTAAAAATTTTGTTTCTTGCGAATGTTTCCATGACCTTCTGGCTGTATTTGTATTAATTAGTTACTAAATATGAAAAAACTAATGCACAATTCCTTGTATATTAAATCTCCACAAGATAAAAATAAAAAGTTAATTGCTTGTTTAATAAAAATGGCAAAAAATCAATGTAAATAAATATTAGAAAATTTTAGTTATAAAATAACTTAGGCAAACACACTGAATTTAACTGATAAAGGCAAGAATGAATAACGCACAATATGCGTATGACAATCCATATAGAACTAAAATTTAATGTGCCGCAGGGTGACTCAGTATTTACAGAAACCTATTCTAACCCTGTACGCAGCAAATTCCGGACAGTACGTGATGAGTTCCAAATAAGGTCGAAACCGGTCTATTGGATGAATTTTTTTTCTATATTATACAAGGTTTAGTTTATACCGACAAATTTATATATTAGTCTAATGTTTATATGAAGATCACAACCTTGATTAAAAGTATTTGTTAGAACTGCCCGCGTCACCTCCGATGATCATTTTTATATCAGGATTTAGCGCTTGATATTTACACTAATCCACTTGGTATTTATGTCAAACTCGCAATCTTGATTTAAATAGTTCTTATCACCACATGTACAATAAATGGTTGTTTAGTTTCATGGTCATTTTTACAGCACAATGGAAAAATGACTTAAGAGGGACAAACCACAACGAATAAATAGGTTATGGAAAAATGGATTTGCAGAACTCACCTGAATTACTCTCGCTTTATTTCCACTTGAACATATATTTTGGTTAAATTCCTACGGAGTTACAATCATGATATTTTTTAGGGTTTTCTAATGATGATATGAGATACAAATTAAATAATCGATGTATGCATGTATGTGAAAATACTATTTTAAATTATATTTGTAAAATTTACGTTAACATCAACCATATTTCATTTTACAATTCAAATATCAGAGCATATAAAATTTATGGATAATCTAAGATGTGCGCCTAACCACTATCAGTTTAGGATTAATTTCTCTTGACTTTAGATTTTGGCTGCAGAATTTCCTCATATCTACGAACTAACATTTTGTACTAAATTTAAATTAAAATACGGACACCATTGATAGAGGCGAAGCGAATTGATTGTGACCTGATAGTTTAAAGAACTACATGGAAAATCTAAAATCAGTTTCACGTAACAACAAGTATCGAAATCCCCGTGTTCATTAACCGAGCACCATAGCAAATGTGGTAAATTTTTAATCAGCCTATATTGGTTGGGTCGTTTATGCGGATTCCATCAGAATTTAGTTTTAATGTATCATCCAGTCGAGACTTAATTATACCTAATTCTGCAGTCTAATTGTTCATTTGTGCAGTCAGTACTTTAGCCAAATTTTCCAACACGTCAGAAGCCATTTGCTTCATTTTTAAATAAATTATTTATAGGATTTCTTCTCGGATAAAGAGCATCGATTTAGTAAAAAAATTTACAAATATATATTTTTTATATTCACTTCTGCGACTCGAAGTCTGCTTCCAACATTTGGCTGACTATTTCATCCTAATATGAGCGCTTCCGCGAGGACTTACTGTTGAATTAATGCCAGCCCTATATAGGACCCTTGGTGTGTTCTTAAACTCAAAGGTGGCTATTTCTACAGTAACGAGAGATAAAAAATTCAAATACGAGTATAGAAAACCAAATAACCGTCACTGAAACCTAGAAGTCTCGCAGATATTTTATTTGAGTGAAAATAAAATTTTTGTAAAGTTGTCACACGTTAAATGAAATACATTTAAGCTATAACTGATTTCCTAAGTCGAGATAACACTTCTTTGACCGAAGTTTGCCAAATTGAGATAAGCAACTTTCTCATTTTTATAATTCACTAGAACGTATTGATGCGTTTTGCACTTTTACGTCCGTAACCAGAAGAAAACGAAAATCTGACTAACACGGATAATAGAACAATTAATAGATAAGTAATGAAAAATGAGATATACGACTTCCACTCCTCGCAGTCTCGAATTTATCTTTATTGACAGGAAATGTTGCGTTTAAAAGTTGTAATCAGTCATAGCCATGACATTTTTGCAACTTCCTTAAAATTTGTATCATAAAATTAGGAAATCATTGTGTGCGCCGTTGATGAGAACAATTCGTGTAATTAAGTTCTCGAATTTCAAATCCACGCTTGTTCCAGTTTGTTTAACTTGGCAAACGCACTGCCGCGTTTCGACCTTTCATGGTCATTATGAAACCATCAGAACATTCCGACTAAATGACTTTAAACACGTAAGGGTATTAAAAACCCGGTCTACGGCTTTCATTCTGATTAGCATTGCAAAGATAATAATCAACTGGTAATTTGACTATACAAATACTACGCAGTCATGGACATAACAATTTCATAGATTTTTCAACAAAAATATATATATACTAAAAGGCAAAACAAAACATAAATTTTAAACATGGAGAAAGTGCAAATTACGAAAGCAACCATTCAAATACAGTTCAATCTCAATTCTCGAACATGCCTATTCTGCTTCATTAAATCAGGTTGCAGTCTTTTTATCAACAGAGCTTTATGTTGCAATTATTAAATTTCTTAAATACTTTATCCGAACATACTTGTGAGGTTTTAGTAATATTTTGCGCAATCGCAGACGTGAATTCACCATTTGAATTGAAACAGGCTTTTAACTTTCAATGTTCTTTCATTCGAGTAATTAGCTATGTGGTCGATCGGCCTACGTAAGTTGATCGACAACTCGTGCATGTATATTGATAAATAAAACCTGAAAACGACATTAACGGTTGTTTCTCTTTGATCGCTGGTAAAAGTAAGTATATTATATTAAATAAAACTCGTATTTTAGCTGTATTAAATGTGCGTATTAATGACGCTTCAACTTTCTTTTTTGCTGTGCAGGAAACAGAATCCCTCTTAAATGGTGGTTTTAGGTAAATTGCTTTCTTCTGTGATCCATGTTACGTCTGTTTCTTTTGATTTGCCCTTTTAACAAATGACCGAATCAATTTTTTAGGATTAATATAGTCGTTCCATTTTGAATTTGGACTGACCGATAGGTCAATAATTGTAAAACAGCTGCAAGCTGTTGGAAAATAATAGTGGAAAGGCATGAAAATGCTATAATACAAATACCGCGCAGACTAGGCTTGTTTATGGGAAATTGTTCTACTTTATTTACCATGAGCATTATCCTTTAGTAGTACATTTAATAAATGCAGATAATCATCTTTCTCTCGCTCAGACGTAAAGCTAATATTTATGTTTTTTATTGAAACATTAAAGCACTGTTCGTGATTGCGACCTGTATATAAAGGGAAGGAAAATATCATGAAATTTCAGCATGTATTGTGCATATTGACTTATAGCATTATTTAACGATGTGCTCTCAAGATGGATTAGGAAAATCTCAGCCAACAATAGAGGTATGGGTCTCCCCACTGCCACATCATCAACCTGTTTATGAGAACTTCCATCAAAATCCAACCGTATAACTTCCGCACAAAGCAAAAAGTCTTGCATAAAGTATGATTTATGTGCATAGATGACAGTGCGATATTTTCTACCACTTGAACTAATATGTAAATGGTTTCTTTAATTTGAACATATTTAAACAAATATTCAACATCAAAATACACCGTAAACTTACTTTTTAACAAATATAACTGGAATTCTGTTTAAAAAATTCAAAGAAATCAGAAACTGAACAATTACCTAGTACTCAACATGTTATTTCCATTTACTTTTCTCAATTTTTCTCGGAATATTTCGGCTTGTGAGTTCGGAAATTTATTTCAAAAGAGAGCACATCACACAAACAATCTGACACTTATTAGGTCAAGTGGTAAGTTTAGTTTAATCTGTTCCATTTATGTTTATTGCTAGATCTCTTCAGCATAACTCCTTTTTTCTAGGTAAGTTAGTGTCATGAATATGTATGTATGTCTCCACGTTTACACTCATCAAAGTGAAATTACAGTGATGTAAAAACACCTATTGACGATTCACATACACCTGTGTGTATGTAATCTCAATTGTATTTGATTGAGGACTAATCACTTACGGCACGTGTACAATCATCCAAGTAACATTACAGTGATCTAATAACATATGACTGAGTTGTAATCAGTTACCTGTATTTAACTGCATTCATTCAGGTGAAAACTAAATTTATAAATTTCAATTTCGTTTTGCGCACATCAGACTTATTTTTACACTTCTTTCTCAAATGAAGTTTTTACGACTGGCACCTGGTTGAATAAAAGGGAAAGAAACCGTGCATGTACGGTCGCAAAATTGTCATGGTAGATAACTGATGACTGCTCAATTGAAAAAAAACGAGAGTACATACATACAGGCATGGCGTATGCTTGCTCATCTAGGGAATCGTCAGTAGGTGTTATTAGATCACTGTAATTTCATTTCGATGAGTGTATAAATGCAGCGTCATACTTACATGTACATGAAACACACTTACCTGGTAAAAGACACTTATGCTTATGAGATCTAGAAATAAGTATAAATGAAACAGTTTGTACTAAATTTACCATTTGACTGAATATTTGTCAAACAAACAGTATTTAACTGTTATATTTGTCAAATTGTTTGTTGGGTTTACTTCTGTCTAGATCTCGATTTCTTTCATTACTTTGCGTTCCACTTTGTTTATTTCATCTAATTCATCCTCTTGACGTTTGAGTCTTGTATTGTCATTCAACACCTTCTACATCTTATGTATATAGTCTGATTTGTCCATTATAACAATGGCCTTGTCTATACCAGCGCGTAGTATTTTGATGACTGTATTTCTGCTGATATCTTTAAACTCATCAATTAAGCCGGCAACTTTTAATGTTTTAATTTAATTTATAAGTTTCACTTCGACATTGTCTATTTCCTCCGATGTACGCTCCAGACGCGTGAATTTTGTATTTTCATTCATTAAAGTCTCCAAATTTTGTATATTGTCTGATTTGCTTCGTCAATGTATGCTGTTCTGTGCATTTAAACGATTTCAGATGTGAATTATGGTCAACTAAATTGGCCATAAACCAGTTTGTTCAAATAACAATTCAAACGCTGCCTCAAAATCATTATCGCTTTTATCTGAAGGATTAATTCCATAATGTTGACACAATGCTTCCACTGTTAGCTGATCGATTTGAATTTGTGACATGTAAAACACATGTTTAACAATATCAGTCGTTATTAAATCACACAGTACGCCAGGTTTTATATCATTTTCGAATTTCTTCAATATTCTTGTTTTGTCTTCCTTCAAAATAACCGCCAAAATCATTAGAAATTGCATTTTGTCAAAAATACATAGCTCATCAAATGCAGAATATTCGCACCAGATTCTTGTCCTCAACTCTGCTTTTTCTTCTCTTAACTGTTCATTTCTGGCATGCACCAAAGTTGAAAGGTTTCTCCGATTGATCCTTAGTGTAGACTGGGCAAGCATTGCTCCAAATATCCTGGGAACTTCAAGTGTTTAATACAGTTATAAAAGTGTACTTTCAACAATAGCCTTCTTAGCGCTCTGCGTTTTCACGACATTATTTCATCTAATTATTTAAATGCGAGCATAAATTTAATTCGTAGTACATTTTACATATGCACAAATAAAATAAATTAGATAAGATACAAATAATTTTTTCTCGTATTCTCACTGGTTAGACCGATAAACTCCAAAGCAGATGTGCCTAGGTTCGAGCCCTGTCCGCGGAAAATTTTGGACAGTAAGGGATGAGTTCCGAATGTGAGTGAAACCGAGCTACTTAATGAACCACCATGCTACATAATTCAATGCTTTATTTATATTGGTAAATGTAGGTATATAATGTGACTGATGTCTATATTAATATCGCAGACTTGATCAAAATAATTATTAACGCAGCACTCGCAACCAATTTCATTTTTGTTACATAACTGTTTCAGTGATTCAGTAGATTGTATAAATATATCAGTTTTAGACCAGAGCATGAAAGGGGCAATTGTCTGGCTTTCTTGAGTGTACTACTAAACAAAGTTGTTAATGATAGTTTAAATATTGCAATTAAACTTTAACCAACTTGGTTTGTACTCTAGTTGCATTATAGAAATTGCGTGCCTTTTCAATAGAAATTATCAAATGTTCGCGGCTGTTTTTCAAGAATTGATATTAAGCAACAAACTATCGAATGTCTGTTTGTTATTCTAGATAATTAATAGAGTTAATTATTATAAGCGGAAATCGTATGAAACAGACATATATTTGATCAGATATGAAAGCCATTTACCCGAACATCCAGCACAACACAAAATAAAATTGATGGGGCATTAACTTTCACTTTTAATGTAACTAATATATGAGTGCTACTTAAGGTAAAACATTGGCTTTTACCAGCAATCAAAGTGAAACAGCCGTTAATGTCGACATCAAATATTGTTTACCAAAATATATGCGTAGGTTGTCGATCAGCTCACGTAGGCCAATCGACTATACGGTTAATTACTTACAAGATAGAACAGTGCAACTTAAACGGCAGTTTCAAATCAAATGAAGAACACATCTGCAACTGTGCAAGGTATCATTAAATCCTCGCCCATATGTTCTTCAGACAACATTCAATATAATTAAAAATGCAATAATAGAAATGAGTTAGCCACATACGATGCTTTATAAAGAAATAAACTTATATGACGCGCGCAATTGATTGGTAGATTCCTTAACTTACACTCTCTCCACGTTCATATTTTTATTTTGTTTGGCTATAATATATATATATATATATATATATATATATATATATATATATATATATATATATAGATGTTTATTTGAACATAATTGAGAAAAAGATGAGAAAGAAACGTTTCTTGTATCTGATAAAATTTATTAATATTTTTACACCTGGCGAAAGTACAATTATTGAATTATTGATTGCGTAGCTGGCTATAGCAATACTTAAAAGCATTTTGGAATATTTTGTGAATTTGAATCCATTTTCTAATAGACGCACATATTAGTCCCATTCTACGTTATGTTGTCATTATCAGATAACGATATCCAACTGACAAGGTATAAAGTATTCATGTTAACCAGATAGAAGTTTATAACAAATCGTTTTTTTGCATTCATTGGAATTGAGAAAAATTGTTAGTTTAACAATTTATAGGCAATCCGTCGTACTCTGATGATGATCATGGAAGGTCGAAACGCGTCAGTGCGTTGCGGCTGGCGGTAGTTTTGTTATGTTGTTTGACGACTGGTGAAATACAATGGGATTGGTGTTTACTTCAAGCTCGCAAACTTGATTTAAAGAATTGTTACCACCACCCGCGCAATCAATTATTGTTAAATTGTGTTGCCTATATATGTATATGTGGCGAAAGCTGCAAACAGTTAATGTTCGTGACTGCATAGAAATTGTGCAGCCGACATTTCCAGTCAAGTTCAATGTATGCGAGACTGCTAGAGGTGAGAGCCGCCTATCTAAATTTTATTTCCATATATATTCAATGCGGTTTGATCCTCGATAGTCAGTTTGCCGTCGTACTCTGATGATGATCATGGAAGGTCGAAACGCGTCAGTGCGTTGCGGCTGGCGGTAGTTTTGTTCTGTTGTTCGACGACTGGTTAGATACAATGGGATTGGTGTTTACTTCAAGCTCGCCAACTTGATTTAAAGAATCCCAGACTTAAACGTTTTCCAGTAAAAGACGGATGTAAATTTGTTATAAATTTAAGCAATCAGTAAGTGCGCAGGTGGTTATATCTCTTCTTTATTTCATGTTTTCAAAAATAGAGATAAAAGTCAAAATTTTTTATTAGCTGTTTGCACATACTTGTGTTTTTAACAACTATTCTCGTCAACGATACACGATGGTTTCCTCACTGACGAAGATCGTATCAAATCTCATATATATAAGGTGTGAAAAAATCAATAATGAAAAGATTTAAAACCAAGTTGTAACACATTTATTCTACATCATTTTTAAAACCTTTGTTCTAATATATATAAGTCTATAGTGAAACAATTGCTGATTGCGCGTACGGTGATTACCATTATCTTAATCGTGCTTCCAAACTTTAGATTGGCTACATTTCAGTTTTTTATCCAATCACACAGTCTAGCTAAAATATTATTATAATCAAGGTTTCGGTCTTGATATAAACACCTGACCCATTAATTACTTTCATATGTCAGTATAAACTAATAATTGTATAGTGTAGAAAAGACAATTCATCCAGTGGACCGGTTTCGTCCTTATTGGTAACTCATCATGTACAGGCCAGAATTTGCCGCGGACAGGACTGGAACCTCTGTACGTCTGCTTCGGAATCTGGTGCTCTAACCACTGAGCCATCCTGCCGCACTTATTATAATCAAGGTTGCGGTCTTGATATAAACACCTGACCCATTAATTAATTACATATGTCAGTATAAACTAAGAATTGTATAGTGTAGAAAAGGCAATTCATCCAGTAGACCGGTTTCGTCCTTAACCACTGAGCCATCCTGCCGCAGGATGGCTCAGTGGTTAGAGCACCAGGTTCCGAAGCAGACGTGCCCAGGTTTGAGTCCTGTCCGCGGCAAATTCTGGCCAGTACTTGATGAGTTCCCAATAAGGACGAAACCGGTCTACTGGATGAATTGCCTTTTCTACACTATACAATTCTTAGTTTATATTGACATATGTAAGTAATTAATGGGTCAGGTGTTTATATCAAGACCGCAACCTTGATTATAATAATTGTTATCACCACCCGCGCAACCAATGTTCGTTTAATTAGCTAGAATATTGTCGACGCATTTTGAAATTTTATGATGATAATCGGAGCACGACCGCAAGCTGACTAACCGCTAAAACTTAATCTTAGTGAAAATCGTATATGTTAGATATTGTTTTAGTGGTGAACTATTATATATCTGCAATTTTGTATCATGTTTTTTGCGCATTAGTTTAACTGTAACCAGAAGAATAAACTAAAGGCAATATGAACGATAGGTGTGATTTCATGTACACATATGTTTCGTGCTTATGGGTGACTCATCAGTAGGTTCCAATTTTTCGCCCTATACCCTCTCTAAATATGTATGAATTAACCTGCTAACTTAATATATAACCCAACTCACTATATACAATATACATACCGAGCCTGGAAAGGGTACCGAAGTTATGGTTATTGAGTTGGTACCTGATACCAACACTATCGTATTCACTAAAATTGTGAATTGCATGTGCTCATTCGTTTGCACACATATGAGATTATACTTTTCGTACATGCTGACATTGATTTATCATTTTGGTCATATATGAACTAATCTGTTAATAGGTGCCCAACACCAAATACACAAGCAAATATGTTAATAAAAAACCAAAGTCTTTCTGCATAAGTTGAACTTCCCTGAAAAATTCGTCTAAAGCAATTTCACTAGCTTACAAGCAAAAATTTTAAAACACTCGCCAATCGTACATATGTTGCGAAATTTAAAATTTCTTTCTTTCGCAAGTTATCGTAACAACTATCTTCATCATGTTTTCGAACTTTTTGTAAACAGTCGCTTAACATAGAAAGCTACAGTCAGATGGAAGTACTGACGCGATACGAACTTCAATGGTACTCACTGGGGCATGATCGCGAATGCACAAATGAGAATCAAACCGCAATGCAGATACAAAATCAGATTGATAGCCCTCTTTCTTATTACTGTGACCCGTATTGAACTTCAATGTTTGTGTCGACTGCGCGATTTCTAGCATTCCATAAAAGTTGTTATTGTAGCATTCGCCAAACTTATATGCCATGCATTAAGAGAAGCATAAATTTTGTGCGTGGTTCTATTAATTACTTTCATTAGTGCGCGAACATGCCTTAAACACTAATCTCAGTCTAAAATTAGTCCTAATAAATGCAATATAACCGCTGGCTGGATGTTCTAAGGCGTTTCAAACTTAAACAGTTATCACCTGAATTGAGAAAACCAAACCCAATGATTTATATAAGGTAGAATATGCTGATACGCGTCATTCACTGCGTTTAATCTTGCGAGCGTCATACTTGACTGAAAAAAACGTCTAAAAATATCTATGCTCTCACAGGTGTAAATGTTTTGCAGCTCTCCTCTCCCGAATACAATATTAACAGTTGAACAATATTTTATTGTGTTAGTAGTATTAACTATCATTTTTATTTGGTGACTGGTCTAGGGATGAACACTTAACCTTTGTTATATAACCTGTTAGGCAAAATCAAATGGAATTTTGATATTTGCACATACTGAAACATCACAGATATCCGTGGCTTTATCGGTGAGCGACGGCAATCTGACTAGCGATGATCAAACTTTAATGCATATGCAAGGTGGGTAGAACCGGATATGTAACTCTCATTCCTAAAAATCGTACAGAACATTTTCTTGGCTGGAAATTACGGGTGCGATATTAGAAACCTAAGCAGCTTTCGCCCGCCCGTATATAATATATACACTTTCGAAGAATCATTAATTGCGCAGGTCGTTTTTTACATATGACCAATAAACTACGGACATCGGTGAACACTAACGTGTTTCCAATTGCCATTATCATCATCATTATGACATGACGACACTGACTAGCAACAGTCAATTCGCGCATTCATATTTAAAGTGTTCAAAATTAAATAAATGACACTCACCTCAAGAAGCATTACACATATGTAAATTAATATGAAAATGGCACACGCAAAAAATCTTCAAAGTCAATTAAATTGCATTGTTTCAGCTTATGCAATACATATTAAAACTAAGCAGTCAAAGGGCAATTGACCGAGCGGTTGGTGATACATAATTTAAATCAGCTTAGTGGGCAAACCGCAAAATATTTTTATTCGCTCAGTGACAGAATTAAAAATTATGCAACAGTTACAGTTGAAGACAAGTTGCATATTTTTATTGTTTCCGATGCAGCAAAACGACAGTTTGACTAGCAAGTGTGAAATTGCACGGCATATATAACATTGGAAAAGAGAGATATGCTTTGCCCATTCCTATATTGTAATTACCTGAAAATTCCGGTTACAAAGTAAATGTGCTTTCAAGACACTTAAATTTGGCGTCTTTCAACCCAAGTCTATAGGCTATATAGGCGAACAAACATCGACTGCGCGGGTAATTATAAAAATATATTTAAATACAGTTTCCTAGGAGAAAATATGTAGAAATCACATTCTATTCAATCATTCGAACAATACTGCAAAATCGGGCGTACGAAAGAGTTAACATCTCACATGTTCTTGATTATAGCACGACAATAACCTTTTTAACGACGATTAAACGTCTCGGAATATGTGAGCGCTTTTTTTCATACGTATATAAGCTTCATAAACTGTCAATTATTATTTTTGTAGGCACTGATAACAACTCGTTAAATCAATCATGTGTATTTCAGATAATACCTATCACAGTATTTTCAACCAATCGCAAAATATAACAAAGCTACTGTCAGTTAGGTGTACCGACTGGTTTTAAATTTTCATGTTGGGTCATTGTACAATGGCAAATTAACTACAAGGATTTAACCACAGTTTAGATTTCAGTTAGAGAAAAAAATGCTTATTTCAACCCTCGTAGTCATGTATATATTTTAAATGACTAGAAAGGTTACCTGAAAAATTTCTTTATAGAAAGAAACAGCATTATTACAGCATTTGCTCTAAGTTTTAAAGTTATACCACTCGACAAGAATTGATTCGGTGAGTCGTTATGTCAATTCGTTGAACAAAGTTTTTTGAAATGAGCCAAAAGCGCAATTAATGTTATAACATCACTCATAGACAAATCAATCTTTCTGAAACATTTCGAATTTTAAATGCATTTTCAGAGAATGACGGCCACCTTAATAGCGATCATCAAACAGCAAAGTGCATATCACGTAGACGAAACCAGAAATGCATCTCTCAACAAAATTTGACTTATCAATACTGTATACAGCTGCAATTTTCGGTTGCACTGTTCCTAAACTTTGACAAACATAAGTGATAAGCATCTAACTTAAAAAATGTGTAAGCTATGCAATTGAATCATCGTTGATTACGCTATTGTTATTAACAATAATTCAACAGCGTTTGCTAAAAAGAGATCACCAAAAATTCAATAGAACAAAGTAAAAACATAAGAAAACTGCCGCTATTCGCGCGCACCGACAAATTTTGAGCATTTAGTATATTTTAATTGTAAAACAATAAATTGACTAAAGGTGATCGAACTGCAATTTAGTTTAAAAGCACTAAATGTCAGAAACGCAGCTCTCACCCATAGATTGAGAAGAAAAATTATGATATTAGCAACGAATTACAACTTAAAAACAATATTACGAGAATCAATTATATGCAAAAACCAACCGAATCAGAAAGAAAAAATAGAAACCCATAACAAACCAGGGGTTCATGAGATACCTTGTAATGAATGAAACATCAGGTATATAGGTGAAAACATGTGTCCAATAAAGGTACGTATAATGGAATATAAAACAGCAGGAAAATATGGACATAGTCATACATCAGATCTAGCCAAGCGCTCAATGGAGACAGGTTTTAAGATAACACCAATTCCATTGTATTTAACCAGTCGTCGAACAACATAACAAAACTACCGCCAGCCGCAACGCACTGACGTGTTTCGACCTTCCATGATCATCATCAGTATACGACGGCAAACTGACTATCGATTATCAAACCGCATTGAATATATATGGAAATTAAAACCTTCATTGACTGCTAGAGGCGAGAGCCGCATATCTAAATTTGATTTCCATATATATTCAATGCGGTTTGATCCTCGATAGTCAGTTTGCCGTCGTACTCTGATGATGATCATGGAAGGTCGAAACGCGTCAGTGCGTTGCGGCTGGCGGTAGTTTTGTTACGTTGTTCGACGACTGGTTAAATACAATGGGATTGGTGTTTACTTCAAGCTCGCAAACTTGATTAAAAGAATTGTTACCACCACCCGCGCAAACAATTATTGTTAAATTGTATTGCCTATATATGTATATGTGGCGAAAGCTGCAAACAGTTAATGTTCGTGACTGCATAGAAATTGTGCAGCCGACATTTCCAGTCAAGTTCAATGTATGCGAGACTGCTAGAGGTGAGAGCCGCATATCTAAATTTGATTTCCATATATATTCAATGCGGTTTGATCCTCGATAGTCAGTTTGCTGTCCTACTCTGAAGATGATCAAGGAAGGTCGAAAGGCGTCAGTGCGTTGCGGCTGGCGGTAGGTTTGTTATGTTGTTCGACGACTGGTTAAATACAATGGGATTGGTGTTTACTTCAAGCTCGCAAACTTGATTTAAAGAATTACAAAAACAATTGTTTGAATATAAATATGAAAATTCGAACGGGAATTTCACACAAACTTGGCGAAACAGGATACATATTTTATTTAATAAAAACACGTCTGATATTTTATAAATGAATTAAATATAAAAACGTGTTTTTTAGAACATCCAAAACTTGCTTTATATTTCTGTTAACTCCTGTCGAATTATTCAGATCAAACTAGCGATTTTGGTATAAACAAAAATTCTATTATATATATATATATATATATATATATATATATATATATATATATACATATATATATTATCATCACATTCAACGGAAATGTTTGAAATTCTTTCAAATACACAAAAGCCTATATGAATTTTTAAAATACACTTAAAATTTAACAGTAGGGCTTTTGCTCCATTTTTTCAAATGTTTTTATTGGAGGTGAATATAAAAACCTGCTTGGTAATACAAACAGGCCACCTTAGAAATACTCAAAGATATAACTATTAGTCCAAAATGGTTAAAATTAGGGTACGTAAATAAGCACAGTTTTAAATGTGGCTTTGCAAACCAGTTTAAAACAATTTTTTGCTTGAACAGTTCTGGACAACGTCAATTTATTGAAATCGCTTCCAAATAGGGAAGCATACCAACACACCAAGCTTTTATTCAAATTGAAAAGCGCTTTATTGGCATGTCGCGATTTTTAAAGTATATAACATGTCTAATTATATACGTACGTGCAACAACAATTTAATTCGGCACCAAACCACGTTGATATGTGCTTCGCGAATATGAATTCGAACTTCTACCGCATCTGCTTAAATTTGATTTCCATAGGAACATTTAAAATTAAAGATAACGTTAGATGCATAAAGCAGTGCAATCTTATCTTTTACAGTGAGTAGAGGAAATTTGGTTTTGGATTTAATCATAAATAAATCAGCTGCAATATACGTAAACGTCAAAGCGGAATGCAATTTATCTCTTATACGCTTCACTGTCTATTCGCCATTTTATTGTAAGTGAGTATGCAAAAGTGTCTTATTAACAGTACAAACATTCACAGCGGATTTTGTTATATAAATAGGTTTATACTAACATATAAGTCATAGTGGGTAACCGTTAAAAATAAAAACATTTTCTGCTAACAGTCTTGCGAACAAATGCACATTGTTCAACCCTGAGACTTAACTAAGCCTTTTTTTAATTGCAATGGAATGGGGCTATTGAAATTAAAATATTGGGCTGTCCATGTTTTCTAATGGAAAACTGATTTGTGCAATATTCCATCAGTTTTACGCTTGAACCACACATCAAGGAAAGCTAAAGTGTCATCCTCTTCGTTTTAAATTGTGAATCTAATATTCGGATGCCATTCATTGAACTTGTTAAACAGTTTTCCGGCATAGACAAGGCTATCACAGACCAAATATTTATCATCAACTTACTATTACTATAATCAAGTTTACGATCTTGATATAAACACATGACCAGTTAAGTATACACATTTGTTAGTATAAACTACGAAGTATTATATTATAGATTAGGCAATTCCTCCAATAGGCAGACTTCGTCCCCATTGAGAACTCATCACGTACTGGCCAGAATTTGCCGCGGACAGTTCTCAAACCTGAATGCGTCTGCTTCGGAATCTGGTGCTCTAGCCACTGAGCCACACTGTCGCCATCATCAACTTAAAGGTTGTATAGTCTTACATTACTTAATAAATCAAAGTTATTTCTTTCTAACATGCACTTAAGCATATCGGTCGTGATGGAAGTGCACTAAACCAAAAAGTAACTACCATTTAACAATAATTGATTGCGCGGGTGGTGGTAACAATGCTTTAAATCCAGTTTGCGAGCTTGAATTAAACACCAAACCCATTGTATTTAGCCAGTCTTCGAACAACATACAAAACTACCATATTTTACGGTCTATAAGGCGCACTTAAAAAACCTAATTTTTATTACAAATTGACAATTCGCCTTATAGTCCGGTGCGACTTTCATGTAAGAAAACCTGACGTGAGAGAATTATTAAAATAAATACTGTAAAAAGCTGAAACAAAAAATAGTACGATTCCGTTTAGCTGTAATGAATTTCATAAAAAACCTGTATTACAATTTATGTTAAAGAGTCCTGGCAACGTGTTTAGTCTGTTTCATCTACCAAACAGAATTAATGAGTTCAATTTTTCGCTGAATGTACCTAGATATCCTACCTAACTAACAATAAGTAATTGTGACAAATTTGCGTTTTACTTTATAAATGCTCAATGCAATGCCATTTCTCCAGGTAGCGTTGTTTCAGGTCTATAATGACAGAATCGAACTGGTTAGTTCGAACTGTAGGTCAAATGAGATGCCATTTATATTTATGTGAAAATTGTGTGTACCATACAGCAGGAAAGTTCAGTGGTTAGAGAAACAGGTTCAGGATCCGGTTCAAGCATTATCCAGGACAAATTATGGACAATTCTTTAAATCAAGTTTGCGAGCTTGAAGTAAACACCAATCCCATTGTTTTTAATCAGTCGTCGAACAACATGACAAAACTACCGCCAGCCGCAACGCACTGACGCGTTTCGACCTTCCATGATTATCATCAGAGTACGACGGCAAACTGACTATCGAGGATCAAACCGCATTGAATATATATGGAAATCAAATTTAGATATGCGGCTCTCACCTCTAGCAATCTCGCATACATTGAACTTGACTGGAAATGTCGGCTGCACAATTTCTATGCAGTCACGAACATTAACTGTTTGCAGCTTTCGCCACATATACACATATAAGCAATACAATAAAACAATAATTGATTGCGCGGGTGGTGGCAACATTTCTTTAAATCAAGTTTGCGAGCTTGAAGTAAACACCAATCCCATTGTTTTTAACCAGTCGTCGAACAACATAACAAAACTACCGCCAGCCGCAACGCATTTATGGACAGTCGGTTGAGTTCCATATAAGGATATAACCAGTCTACTGGATTAATTACCTTTTCTACATTATGCAATGCTTAGTTTATACTGACAAATATATGTATACAAATTGGCTTTTGTTTACATCACGATCGCAACCCTGATTTTAATGTATATTATCACCACACCCGCGATTAATTTACGTTTAATTAAGTTATCTTATGTGTCGTAATCTATGGTTAAAACGGCGGTCACGTGTGCGCACTGGCACGTTTAAACTATGTCTAGATAGCATCGGCTTTAGTCAATTATTTACGGTAATCTGGTGAAGGCCAAGAGAGGTATGCAGGCGTCAGTATGTTTAAACATAATTAGATTTTATGATGTCATAAAATAAAAATGAGCTTCGTGTTTTCGTAGGACTGCGAGATTTATACTAATTATATATATACAGTATAAGTTAAAAGAAATATATGAAAAAACATGAACTGTTTCATTACTTGGTTTGTACATACAGAAATAGCTTGACTGAGTAGACTTTCTAGTGGCCAATATTCACTTAGTCACTTCCATCATCCTTCCTCTATGCTTATAATTATGTACTCGCGTTGAGAAGCGCTTACGTATAGGCATTTGTGCATAGAGGTTAAATTAATTTATAACAGGTTCTGTTTTAACGGAACCGTGTGTTTCTTGCTTACCGACAACTCTTAAGTAGATGGAAACACCACACATAAGATCGACAAAATAGATATTAAAGTAATTTTGTAAAAATGGAAAATCAATATTTGCCTCATAAGTATTCCGTGTTTGTAATAGGAAAGAAAGAACTGTCACTTTGGTGAGCTCGCAGTGGCTGCATTTTTGGTAAATTTGCAGAGAGCCCAATAAATATATTAATTTAAAATTTGCAAAATATATAATGGATATGACAAAATTAGTTGACATGCCAATTTACCATAAAAAAATAAATAAATAATTAGTCAAAACTAAATAATATTTAGCGAGACAGGATGTTGCACATTAATTAGATCCTCGTTATCTCGAACAGGGTTATTATGCGTACTGTCCAAATTTTTCAATTGTAATTTTCGATACTCATTTCCGATTGTTTATCTCAACGTTCCACTTAGTACCGAATATCAAATCAAATTATAATTATGGATATCGTAATAAGATTTAATCAAAATCTCAATTACGCCAAATATGATAGAACGCAGGCTGAAAATAAAATCTGTTTAAAAAATAAATAGGAAATTAAATCAGGTAGCATTAAAATGCAACATGTGAACAGATTTAAGACAATCCCTTGCCAAAAAGCACCAATCTTCCTAACAAAAATGAGAAAAGTGGACATATCGATACATTAGGACTATACTGAATCACAAATTAAATCAATAATAACATGCGTATGATTAATACCATGCGCGAATTTAAGATAAAAAAGGATAAATATTGAACCACATATGCATATGTCATGTTACCAAATTTGATCTAGCACGTCTTACATTGAAGATGGGACAAAGAGTAAACCTATCAACATGCAGTCCTAATCGATCAACAAGGTGCATTAGGGAGTACAACAAAAATCAATTAATAGATTAAATCTTTATATCTAACAGCACAATTTCAACATAAATTAAAAAATAAATGGGAAATTTTGTTTAAACTGATCAATTCATATTTAATTTGCAAATTCTAATTCAGAATTATAAACATCAAATCCAATATGTTAGAGTAAGTTTAGCAATAAGGCCTCCGCTATATTAAAATTATGGAAAAATTTGGAAATTATATTATCTGCGTTTTGACTAACAAATGAAACCTCACTAGTTTGATTTTAAAACTTTTGAAGAGTGTGAACTGAAGAAAATATTTGCCAATGAATGTCGAAATATTTTGAAGAAATAAACAATTGGAGTTCAGCCTGTTTTAGTAAAAATGCAGGTCAAGTAATAGTTTTCTATAACTGTTTTCAAACATACAGATAGGTAAGCATACGCACACACACATATATATATATATATATATATATATATATATATATATATATATATATATATATATATCTGCGCAATAGAGTAATATTGCATACAGCACTGATAATTCTCTAATATAAGAATAATCTCACCACTGTTTTTTCCAATTGATAAAGCTTCATTAAATATTGTGTCTAAAGAAGTTTCTGTAAATTTTATTTTTTTGATCGTTCCTCTTCCCAAAATCTATTGCACTTAGTGTGTGATTACTAAACTATTAATTAAATATTACGTACAGTTAGCTTAATTAAATGATCATTGTTTGCGCGGGCATTGACAACCGTTATTTTAATCAAGGTTGCGATCTTGATATAAACACACTGAAGTTCCAACTAACTTTATCAAATCTTCCAACATAAGTGAAAAGTGTGTGCAGTGTGCGGCAGTGTACCTCAATGATTAGAGCAACAGATTCCGAAGCAGAATTTCCCAGGTTCAAGTCCTGTCCACGGCAAATTCTGGACAGTACGTGAAGAGTTCCCAATGAGGACGAAACCAGTCGACTGGACGAATTTCCCTGTTTACATTACACAATACTTAGTTTATATTATAAAATTAATGTACACTATGGGTCAGGTATTTATATCAAGATCTCAACCTTGATTAAAGGAATAGTTAACGTAATTGAATTTTACTGACTGTGTTTGACTCATTTGTTGTCCGACAGATCACACACTCACAATAAAAGATGAGAGAACTACCGCAGTATTCAAAAGCAAAAAGCTAAGTGACATTTATGAGATAATCATTTTGCAGTTTACCGAGCATGTGAACGGAAGAAGTAATAGAAGAGCTTCTTACGCATTATCAACCACTTGTGTAATAATACTCGCTTTTGTAGAAACATATATATATATATATATATATATATATATATATGCCTGTGCATTTGTACCCATAGGCACGTTTTGGAAAATTGTCACCGAAGGTCCTTATATTTGGTGTTAGCCAACACTTCAAGAATTAATGCTAATATATAATTATTAAAAATTATTGTCAAAACTGCGTCTCTTATCTTTTGAAATGATGCTGTGTGATGTAATGATGCTGAGAATGATACCACATTAAATGGATTAAAATCCTACTTCAAAAAACCGAAATACAGAGTGTACCCCATTAAAAATAGGCAGATTACATCGTGCTCAAGGAGGTGATGGGCTCTCAGCGGTTTTATTTTAAATGTCTCCTTTATTTTCATTAATAAAATGATCTCTCATTTGATAATCAACCGTATTAGTCTTCCAATCAAGTTTACTATCTTGAGGTAAACACAAATCATCATCAGATCACGACGGCAAACTGACTAGTGAGGATCAAACAACAGTGCGGATATATTGAAAGCTAAACTAGATATGCGTTTCTCATCTCTAGTTGTACTTGACTGTAAATGTCGACTAAACAAATTTCATTCAGTGACAAAAATTAACTTTATCTTGCTTTCGCTAAATGTATATATGCTATACAATTAAAAAAATCATAGATTGAGTGAGGGGTGATTACCATTCTTTAAATCAATTTTACGAGCTTGATATAAATTTTTTTTCTATTGTAATTAGCCAGGCCAAAATCACAGCTAAACTCCCGTTAGTCACAGGTACTGAGGCGTTTTAATATTCCATGCTCATTTTCATAGCATAAAAGCAAATTATATAGCATAGTGGTTCGATCATCGCTATTTACATACATGTTATTTAATCCAAACTTATAGCTTAAACCCTTAGTAGTCTCAGCGTTTAGGCTGTCGCGAACATGATCAATCGGAACTTCGTCAAAGCAGGCTTGTTTAAGTGTGATAATTTTTACGTAGTCACACAACAGTTGAACTACAGTTAAATACTAATCGTACGCGTTTTATCCTTTTATGTTACTAATCAGAATATTAATATAAAATGACTAACGCAAATTAAACCGACGGTATATTTAAACATATACAATATTTTTGACAGGATTCAATAATCTATTTATGTTTTCAGTATTATCATAACATGGCATACCATAATAAATGCAATTCATCAAGTAGATTGTTTTCATCCTTATTTGGCAGACTTCAGGTAATTACACGAAATGCCGAGACCGGAGCTCGAGCTTTGGACACATTTGTTTCGCAGTCTTTTACCCCTTCACTGCGATGCCCAAACAGCGCATTACATGCAATTTTCAGTTATTTACCAATAATCATTTTTGGTCAGACTTTCTGAAGTTGGAAAATGTTTGGTATCGTTTACGACCTACAGTTGAAACTGACCACTCTCGATCTGCCAGTTTAGAGCATAAAACATGCCAATTCCCTATATATATATGATTGACCATATGTAGCTAGACGGTTGATAGCAGTTCGAACGAGCCTTTCTTAGTATGAAAGCTATTTTCTATTGTTAATTTTGTCTACAACAATATATTGTGTTAAATAAACCGAGGAAGTCAGAATACAAAATTCATGTTACACAAAAGTTTATTGAACGCGTAAGAAAGAATTATAAAATGAATGTGCTTATTAGCCGCGTGACTAGGTGAGTCTGATGACCAAAGTGTCTTCAGTGAGTATGACTCAGAAAAAAGGCATGCATAATATGGGACGGAAATTTGTGAGTAATAGCTCGTCTGAAGAATGGTCGAAGAATGTGGGATAATAGGACGGTACAAGCTCCTAGACGAATGTGTAAACTTGCAATAGTGAAGCTTACATCATATAAAGTCTACGACAATGCGACTTCAACGCTAACTCACACTATATAATATATATACCGAGTCTGTAAAGGATACTAACACTATGGCTATTGTGTTAGTAACCGATACCAACATTATTGTACCGAAAAGGTACATGGTACTAACACTATGGTTTCCGAGTCAGTACATGGTGCCAACATGATGGATACCAATTTATGCTATAGTTCACCGAAATTGAGAATTACAACAATTTCTGAACACCTGTTACTCCAGTAAATCCATACTCTCTGAGCTTGATATAATAAGTCATGAACTGTTTTTGGTTTTTTCTTCTGATCGTATTTGAACTAATCTATACTAGGTGCGCAACACCTATTTCGCAACTGCAATTAATTATCTCGGTTTGTTTTGTATCAAATATGAGTTATGGTTTCATTTCAGTGTACTGCGGTAATAAAAATTCAATGTGCGCATACGAAACAGAAATTCTTGTTAATTGAATAACCTTAATTAGCACTGTTCTTAATTAGCATAACGACCACGTATAAATTGTTATGTAACACTAAGACATCGTTCTATAAATGCGGAAGTAAAATGCCTCTAAGAAGGGCCTATGTAAAGGTGCTATTTTAAATATATATATACATATATATATATATATATATATATATATATATATATATATATATATATATATATATATATAAGGATCTTTGGTAATAGTAGCAAAATAATTAGGCCTTGATTTATGCATTAGTAGAAGTAATGATTTGTTATAAGCAGAAAGACTAGAAAAATAGGTAAATTCAGATTGAAAACAATTTTCTTAGTCGTAGTATTAAAATAATTTGTAGTAATGTTTTTGATGTAAGTGGTAGTATAGTTGGTAATAGTTTTAGTATTATTAACAACAAAAGTAGAGGCATCTTGGGGTGCTCTTAAATCGTCACACAGTATAAACGTCGGTTGTTATAAATTTAAAAAATAATGCTAATCGGAATTAGAAAAGCCGGAACAAAACAAGCAATCGAAGTGGTATTATTTGTAGTTTTATTGATATTTGAAGTATTCGTAGCAGTATAAATGTTATTATAAGTATTTGTAAAGATTGCATTATAATAATAAGTATTATTTGTTGTGGTAGTATTAGGAGTAGAAGTAATATTAATAATATCATTATAAATATGTTATTGTTGGTGGAATTATTATTACTATCGTTCGCATAATCATTTGTTGTAGTAATAGTATTAGTAACATGTGGTAGAAATTCTGGTATTTTATTATTATTATGATTAGTAGTAGTAGTAGTAGTAGTAGTAGTAGTAGTAAAAGTAGTAGTAGTAGTATTGTAAATTGCAATCTTTATTATTCTTATAATTCTTATTATCGTTATTATTTATCTTATTACATTTATTATTATCATTTATATTATCATTATTATTATTATTATTATTATTATTATTATTATTATTATTATTATTATTATTATTATTATTTATTATTATTAATATTAGTAATAAAGTAGTAGTTGTAGCAGTAGTAGCAGTATTTGTATTAATATTATTAATATTATTATTTGTATTAGTATTGCTGTTATTGCTAATACTATTATTACTATTATTATTATTATTTATATTACTATTAATTATATTATTATTATAAACTGAAATACTGTTAGAATTACTAGAATCGGTAGTACATTTATTAGCGGTGATGTTAACAATTTTGTTGTATTCTTAGTTGCGGAAACATAACAGTGTATCTATCTGAAAGCTATAGCGCACATAATAAATAGTTCATTAAGAAAGAACCAATTTGATTTTTAAAGTTCACAATTAAAAATGCTATTATTACATGTAAGCAGACGTATATTCTTTAAAAGTGATCACAATGTAAAGCTAACGCACACCACTTATCAAAGTGTAAATATTGTCAACTTATATGAGACACTTATTTTGAAATGCGAGCCTTAATAAAATTCATAGTATCCTTTCCATGTGCAAAAACAAAAAGAAATTTTATCAGATACAAGAGACGCTTCATTCTCATTTTCTTCTCAATTATCTACAAATGCACATGTTCGTTATATAAAAATTGAATTCTAAATTGAATATAAATTGAATACATAAATTTGTTTACTTTTTTCACACTCTCTCCATGTTTGCATGTTTCTATCTTATTTTGCCTTTCAATTTATATATAGAGATATGTTCATTTGTAGATACTTGAGAAGAAATTAAGAACGAAGCGTTTCTTCTATCCGATAAAAGTCTTTTCGTTATTGCACATGGAAATGGTATTATGAATTATATAAGACTTTTGTCCGAAATGCATGCAGTAAATTTTACTGCGCACAGTAATGACGAACTAATGTTGCAACAATTTGTTAGGCAAACCCATTAAAAGAAATGTTTCCTAAAATCTACCTAGTGAATTTCAATCTCGTGAGTCCGTATACATGGATAAAGTATCCTAATGCCTTACAAATAGTTTAACAAACGGGTTTTAAGAAATTGCGTAAATCCTAAATAAATTTTGGCTAAAGTTCCGTTTAATTTGAATGCTTGCCATGTATCTCTACAAGATTACCTCTATTTAACTATGATGAAATTTTAAATTCTATATTTAGAGAGACAAATTTTAAATAACCTGATTTAAAGAATATCTTTGTTATGTCCGAAACAGAGAAAGTATGAAAGCTGAAATCAGTATTAATGACAAACCGGTAAATTTGAATTTATTGAAATTACGAAAACATTACTAAATCAATCGTATCAATGAGTGTTGCAAACCTAATTACATTGAACTCTAAAGCGAAATAACTATAAATTAATGATTATACCAAAGCCTCCTCCTTTAGGGATCACAAAAAATAAAAGTTTAAATGAAGCAATTTAAAACTACTCAAATCCTTTTCGATAAGAAGATGACTAAGCAGAGTTAAGACAGTCACAAATAAATTTAACCATGTACAAATATTAAATGTAAAACTAATTACAAATTTCTGCATCAAATAAAGTAGCTTACATTGACAAAGAGATATTTTTGAGGCGATACAAGAGGAGTTGCGGGTCTTAAGTGTTAATCTGGCCACAACAATAAGATTTATGAATAGCTAAATACAATCAAGCTGCGGGTAGAGATCATAAAATATCCAGCGGAAAGGTTACAAAGTAAAGTGAACGAGTTAAAAAATTAAATGAAAAATAAAAATGAATAGGGCTCAATGAATAGTAAGTATGGTATACATAGATTTGAATTCGCGACCTATTTTTAAAATTTTATTAAAATTTATTAAATAACGTAAACATGCGTTGATTAAAAATTATCTCCATTAAAATAAAACATACCATATTTCGAAGTACCTATGCTATAAAATACTTATAATTTTCTGTATACACAGTGTTGGGATAGAAAGTATTCGGGAAAAAAATGTTTATTTTATGTTTTATTTGAAGTAATGATATTTGCGTATGACAAAGGCATACCAAAATATCCCTAACGGTAAACTCATTTAACGAAATTTTTGATTCTTACAAAACTATCAATTCATTTTAGCCATTCTAACCCTTGGCAATGAAATTTCTTGCATATATTTGCTTTTTTTCCGATGAATATTTTGCGGGATAGTTTCATGTTCTGTAAAAGTTTTACTGCACTATGTGTACGGAATCACCAACGGAATATCTTTTCTTTTAGCTATCGTCTTCTTATATTAATGTTAATTTGTTTACAAACGACAATGATTAAGACTGTTTTCTTCCATAAATGCTACTAAACAGTGTAGCTACATTATTTATTCTTAAATACATTTTGATAATGGGGAAGATATCGTAAACTTACCTGAATATTTTTACTTGAAATGAGGCAGTTTTTTAAACTTCAGTACATTAAAAGTTGACATTTGATGGTACGTTCTTTAACGAACTTTCAATGACATTCACTTGAAATGTGAGATATAGTAAGCATTACATTGAAATTGATCATTACTAGAGCACTTGCTAAGACGTATTTTAAGATACATTGTAAATGTAGTTAACAATTAATAATAAATAATTATCACAACCCTCGCAACAATTGTTCATTTAACTACATATAGTAGGATTCTGTCTTGAATTTACAGTGAAACGCGATATTTCGTCAACAAAGCTGTTTTCCAACAGAACTTTCACTTTCAAATATATTATTTTCCTTTTTTCAATGATGATTTATATTAATTATTCATTAATTCAAATGATTCATTAATCAAATTATTTTACATTTCAAGCGGATTTTATTTTATTGATATGTCCTTAGATGTACGAATTGTTCGTTCAAACCAATTTTGTACCTTCAGCAAACCTTGAATTCTGGCAACTATTGTGCAAGTTTTCTTTGCATGACATTATCTTTTTCGTTGGAGAACGTACCATTTGCGCTTTGATGCATTCTTGTACGTGATTTTTAATCGCATTCCGTATTGAAAATTTTCGTGTCTCCCACCTGCTTTAATATCTACGCACCATTTTAATATCTGTTTACTATTCAGTTCCTTGAATGAAAAGTTGCTTAATAGGTTAAAATATTGAGGATAGGCCAACTGAAGAAGGCTGAAGTCAGCCAAAATATTTTGTTAAAGAAAGAAAACTACTGGAACAATATAAACTGTGTTAGTCAAAACGCAGATCAGGTAATATTATACAGTTCGTTGTTTATTTTGTTAAAACTAAATCTTTCATGAATAAGCACGTTACGTGAACGTTTATCGAAATTTCATAAATTGAAAATTATTCCGCTAGTTGATTAATTATTTAATGAAATAATCATTGACTGCCTGAATGGTGATAACAATTCTTTTATTCAAGTTTGCGAGCTTGAAACAAACGAAAATCCTTTTTTATTTAACCAGTCGAACAATATAGTAATACGTAGGTTACTAGGTGCGCAATAATTAATACAGAATTGCATATGTATTTTTTCTCTATAGAAACAGTACCTATCTGTGACATATTTAATTGAATGATTTCATGATTACCGCGAATGTGATAACTAATATCGATCAAGGCCAGAGTGTATGGATTTGCTGGAATAACATTTGTTCAGAAGTAGTTGTAATTATAAATTTTGGTGAACTTTAGCATATCTTGAAATACATTGTGATGGTACCATGTAGCTACTCGGCAACCATAATATTGGTACCATGTAACTATTCGGTAACCATAGTGTTGTTATTAGGTACTGACAAAACAATCAAAGTGTTGGTACCCTTTGCAGGCTCGGTATACATATAATATATAATCAGTTTGCTTTTAAGTCGCATTTTAGAATAACTAATATGAAATTGGTTCTACTACTGCAGGTTTACACATTCGTAAAGAAGATTCTACCGTCCAATTGTTCCACATTCCTCACTTAAATATATAGTGGGTATAGGGCCTAATACCGGCTCCTACTGATAAATTGCCAATAACGAATGTGCACATGAGATTATACTTTTCGTTCATACTGTCTTCGTTTTATCTTTCTGATCCTATTTGAACTAATTTGTTGCTAGGTGCGCAACACCTAATACATAATATCATATCTATTAGCTCTCCGCAACCAACAATATAATATTTGTAATAGACAATTAAATTCGGTAATTAATTGCTATAGTAGTAGAAGTCATTTCATCCGTATCAGACGTGTTAATAGATGGGTCGTATGAAATGTTACATTAGTCGCATAAGTAGCTTCAAAATTAAAATTATTATTATTTAATATAATAGAAACAGTAAAAGAATAGTGTTAATAAATTTGTAAAAGAATACATAACTCTCGCAGATACAGAAACAGTACTAATATTAATATCAATGGAACCTGTAGTATTATTAGCAATAATATTAAAATTCCCTGTTGTAATATCAATAGTATTAGGTGTATTATTAGTGGTGTTAGTTGTACTATTTGTTATATTTTCAGCAATAGTATCAGTATTAGAAGTTGTATAAGTTTTATTATTTTTATTAGAATCAATAGTAATGGTAGTGTTATTATTTGGCTTATTATCAGTCGTAAAAATAGCTGTCATATTATTTATATTTATATGATTATTAATATTATAACTGAAAGGAGGAAGACGAGAAGTGAGAGGAGTGTTATTATTATTGAACGCTAATACTAGTATAAGAATAAGGATATAATCTGCTAGTATCAGGAGTATTTTTATTATTTAAATTATTAGTAAGCCCAGTTGTAACATTTTTTATTACAGATTGAAAAGTAATATTATTATGTTTATATGGATTACCGTAGTAGTAATAATAAGAACTAAATAAATAGAGTTTAGTTAAAGTTTTACTAATAATTTTGTTATAAGTAGAAACATTGGATGCATCTGTAGTCACATAAGTAGTACTAGTATCATTGGCGATAATATGATTTTTGTTATTAGTAATAGTAGCAACACGAATTGTAATAATATTATAAATGGAACTAAACTAGAAGCAGTAGTGGGATAAGTTTTAGGAACAGAAGCATTGATGATAAAAATAATAGAATGGTGAGTTATAGTAACATTTGATTTTTTATAATGAAATTTCTAGTTTTGTTAGCACTAATAGTTATCAAACACTCCGAATAAAACGCAGTACTAATTTTAGTAATGATAGAAGTTGATTAAGTTGTATTTTCTTGTGTTAATAACTATTTATATACTATAATTGCATTTTGGTGTAAATGGTAGTATTTGCGGTAAAAGCTGTATTTTTATTATTTCTGGTAATACAGTATCAACATTAGTCCTATGAGCAGGAATTATCCCGCAGTAGCCTTCATATTAGTATTATCAATAATGTTATAAGTATAATTAGTAGTTCTGCCAACATTATAACTACTAATATGAATAAATGTACTAGGTGAATTTTTTTGGCTGCATAAGTATTAAATTTTGCCTTTATTATTCTTGATGTTCCCGCTTTAATAACATATAGCGAAGAAGGAAGAGGAAGAATAGTGAAATTATTAACATTATTATTAGTTGTTTTTGTTGACTATGATGTATTAGTATAATGATTATAAGTATCATTAATATAGTTTAACTCTTTGATTAACATATATCGGTTAACGGACTAATAACGCTGAAAGTAATCGTTGAACAATCGCAACGTTTTGTTTCAATCAATTATATTACTCTAAATTTATTACTTACTAATTACTATAAACTAATGATTTAAAGTTGAGTGCCAACAGAGTAGATGTGACACATATACTGTTTTAACTTTCATCTATGCAGATAAAATTATACAAGTATTCAAGAATTTCTCATATCATTATTTAAATCATAATTACGGGCTTGAGATAGTTTATCGGGAATAATCTCAAGCAGTTATTCTACATAATAATAATACTGACAAGAGTCACACGAACAGGCGTGTCTCAAAAGTCCATGTATATGCTCCGTAAGTGCAAAGATGAAAATAAATTTGATCAGATAAAATTCCTCCTCAATTATCTAATATTGAATATATATATATATATATATATATATATATATATATATATATATATATTGAAAGGTAAACAATCAGGAAATTTAAATAGAGGGAGACATAGTCTACGTCATCTAAATTTTTTAACCACAAAATATATACAAATTCATTTCAATATAAGTATCCATAACTACTTTGATGGTATGTAAATAGAGAGACCACTGTATCCATTGTTAGCGAAAGTCTTCCGAGGCTATCTTGAGAACACATCACCAAAGAGCGACAAATAAATATGCACAATACATACGATTTGTTCAAGCTGGCAAACTTGATTTAAAAAATTGTTACCACCACCCGCGCAATCAATTATTGTTAAATTAGGTTGCCTATATATGTATAACTGGAGAAAGCTGCAAACAGTTAATGTGCGTGACTGCCAAGACATTGTGCAGCCGACATTTCCAGTCAAGTTTAATGTATGCGAAACTGCTAGAAGTGAGAGGCACACATCTAAATTTGATTTTCATATATATTCAATGCGGTTTGATCCTCGATAGTCAGTTTGCCGTCGTACTCTGATGATCAAGGAAAGTCGAAACGCGTCAGTGCGTTGCGGCTGGTGGTAGTTTTGTTATGTTGTTCGACGACTGGTTAAATACAATGGGATTGGTGTTTACTTCAAGCTCGCAAACTTGATTTAAAGAACTGTAACCACCACCTGAACAAAGAATTATTGTTAAATTGTATTGCCTATATATGTATATGTGGCGAAAGCTACAAACAGTTAATGTTCGTGACTGCATAGAAATTGTGCAGCAGACATTTCCAGTCAAGTTCAATGTATGCGAGACTGCTAGAGGTGAGAGCCGCATATCTAAATTTGATTTCCATATATATTCAATGCGTTTTGATCCTCGATAGTCAGTTTGCCGTCGTACTCTGATGATGATCATGGAAGGTCGAAACGCGTCAGTGCGTTGCAGCTGGCGGTTGTTTTGTTATGTTGTTCGACGACTGGTTAAATACAATGGGATTGGTGTTTACTTCAAGCTCGCAAACTTGATTAAAAGAATTGTTACCACCACCCGCGCAAACAATTATTGTTAAATTGTATTGCCTATATATGTATATGTGGCGAAAGCTGCAAACAGTTAATGTTCGTGACTGCATAGAAATTGTGCAGCCGACATTTCCAGTCAAGTTCAATGTATGCAAGACTGCTAGAGGTGAGAGCCGCATATCTAAAATTGATTTCAATAAATATTCAATGCTGTTTGATCCTCGATAGTCAGTTTGCCGTCGTACTCTGATGATGATCATGGAAGGTCGAAACGCGTCAGTGCTTTGCGGCTGGCGGTAGTTTTGTTATGTTGTTCGACGACTGGTTAAATACAATGGGATTGGTGTTTACGTCAAGCTCGCAAACTTGATTTAAAGAATTGTAACCACCAACCGCGCAAACAATTATTGTTAAATTGTATTGCCTATATATGTATATGTGGCGAAAGCTGCAAACAGTTAATGTTCGTGACTGCACAGAAATTGTGCAGCCGACATTTCCAGTCAAGTTCAATGTATGCAAGACTGCTAGATGTGAGAGCCGCATATATAAATTTGATTTCCATATATATTCAATGCGGTTTGATACTCGATAGTCAGTTTGCCGTCGTATTCTGATGATGATCATGGAAGGTGGAAACGCGTCAGTGCGTTGCAGCTGGCGGTAGTTTTGTTATGTTGTTCGATGACTGGTTAAATACAATGGGATTGGTGTTTTCTTCAAGCACGCAAACTTGATTTGAAGAATTGTTACCACCACCCGCGCAATCAATTATTGTTTAAATTGTATTGCCTATATATGTATATGTGGCGATAGCTGCAAACAGTTAATGTTCGTGACTGCATAGAAATTGTGCAGCCGACATTTCCAGTCAAGTTCAATGTATGCAAGACTGCTAGAGTTGAGAGCCGCATATCTAAATTTGATTTCCATATATATTCAATGCGGTTTGATCCTCGATAGTCAGTTTGCCGTCGTACTCTGATGATGATCATGGAAGGTCGAAACGCGTCAGTGCGTTGCGGCAGGCGGTAGTTTTGTTATGTTGTTCGACGACTGGTTAAATACAATGGGATTGGTGTTTACTTCAAGCTCGCAAACTTGATTTAAAGAATTGTTACCACCACCCGCGCAAGCAATTATTGTTAAATTGTATTGCCTATATATGTATATGTGGCGAAAGCTGCAAACAGTTAATGTTCGCGACTGCATAGAAATTGTGCAGCCGACATTTCCAGTCAAGTTCAATGTATGCGAGACTGCTAGAGGTGAGAGCCGTATATCTAAATTTGATTTCCATATATTGAATGCGGTTTGATCCTCGAAAGTCAGTTTGCCGTCGTACTCTGATGATGATCATGGAAGGTCGAAATGCGTCAGTGCTTTGCAGCTGGCGGTAGTTTTGTTATGTTGTTCGACGACTGGTTAAATACAATGGGATTGGTGTTTACTACAAGCATCGCGAACTTGATTTAAAGAATTGTTACCACCACCCGCGCAATCAATTATTGTTTAAATTGTATTGCCTATATATGTATATGTGGCGAAAGCTGCAAACAGTTAATGTTCGTGACTGGATAGAAATTGTGCAGCCGACATTTCCAGTCAAGTTCAATGTATGCAAGACTGCTAGAGGTGAGAGCCGCATATCTAAATTTGATTTCCATATATATTCAATGCGGTTTGATCCTCGATAGTCAGTTTGCTGTCGTACTCTGATGATGATCATGGAAGGTCGAAACGCGTCAGTGCGTTGCAGCTGGCTGTAGTTTTGTTATGTTGTTCGATGACTGGTTAAATACAATGGGATTGGTGTTTACTTCAAGCACGCAAACTTGATTTCAAGAATTGTTACCACCACCCGCGCAATCAATTATTGTTTAAATTGTATTGCCTATATATGTATATGTGGCGAAAGCTGCAAACAGTTAATGTTCGTGACTGCATAGAATTTGTGCAGCCGACATTTCCAGTCAAGTTCAATGTATGCGAGACTGCTAGAGGTGAGAGCCGCATATCTAAATTTGATTTCCAAATATATTCAATGCGGTTAGATCCTCGATAGTCAGTTTGCCGTCGTACTCTGATGATGATCAAGGAAGGTCGAAACGCGTCAGTGCGTTGAGGCTGGCGGTAGTTTTGTTATGTTGTTCGATGACTGGTTAAATACAATGGGATTGGTGTTTACTTCAAGCACGCAAACTTGATTTAAAGATATGTTACCACCACCCGCGCAATCAATTATTGTTTAAATTGTATTGCCTATATATGTATATGTGGCGAAAGCTGCAAACAGTTAATGTTCGTGACTGCATAGAAATTGCGCAGCCGACATTTCCAGTCAAGTTCAATGTATGCGAGACTGCAAGAGGTGAGAGCCGCATATCTAAATTTGATTTCCATTTATATTCAATACGGTTTGATCCTCGAAAGTCAGTTTGCCGTCGTACACTGATGATGATCATGGAAGGTCGAAACGCGTAAGTGCGTTGCGGCTGGCGGTAGTTTTGTTATGTTGTCGGACGAGCGGTTCAATACAATAGGATTGGTGTTTACTTCAAGTTCGCAAAATTGATTTAAAGAATTGTTACCACCAACCGAGCAATCAATTATTTACAAATAGTGTTGCCTATATATGTATATGTGGCGAAAGCTGCAAACAGTTAATGTTAGTGTGAGCATAGAAATTGTGCAGCCGACATTTCCAGTCAAGTTCAATGATAGCGAGACTGCTAGAGGTGAGAGCCGCATATCTAAATTTGATTTCCATATATATTCAATGCGGTTTCATCCTCGATAGTCAGTTTGCCGTCGTACTCTGATGATGATCATGGAAGGTCGAAACGCGTCAGTGCGTTGCGGTTGGCGGTAGTTTTGTTATGTTGTTCGACGACTGGTTAAATACAATGGGATTGGTGTTTACTTCAAGCTCGCAAACTTGATTTAAAGAATTGTTACCACCACCCGCGCAATCAATTATTGTTTAAATTGTATTGCCTATACATGTATATGTGGCGAAAGCTGCAAACAGTTAATGTTCGTGACTGCATAGAAATTGTGCAGGCGACATTTCCAGTCAAGTTCAATGTATGCAAGACTGCTAGAGGTTAGAGCCGCATATCTAAATTTGATTTCCATATATATTCAATGCGGTTTGATCCTCGATAGTCATTTTGCCGTTGTACTCTGATGATGATCATGGAAGGTCGAAACGCGTCAGTGCGTTGCGGCTGACGGTAGTTTTGTTATGTTGTTCGACGACTGGTTAAATACAATGGGATTGGTGTTTACTTCAAGCTCGCAAACTTGATTTAAAGAATTGTTACCACCACCCGCGCAATCAATTATTGTTAAATTGTATTGCCTATATATGTATATGTGGCGAAAGCTGCAAACATTTAATGTTCGTGACTGCATAGAAATTGTGCAGCCGACATTTCCAGTCAAGTTCAATGTATGCAAGACTGCTAGAGGTGAGAGCCGCATATCTAAATTTGATTTCCAAATATATTCATTGCGGTTTGATCCTCGATAGTCAGTTTGCCGTCGTACTCTGATTATGATCATGAAAGGTCCAAACACGTCATTGCGTGCGACTGGCGGTAGTTTTGTTATGTTGTTCGACGACTGGTTAAATACAATGGGATTGGTGTTTACTTCAAGCTCGCAAACTTGATTTAAAGAACTGTTACCACTACCCGCGCAATCAATTATTGTTAAATTGTGTTGCCTATATATGTATATGTGGCGAAAGCTGCAAACAGTTAATGTTCGTGACTGCATAGAAATTGTGCAGCCGACATTTCCAGTCAAGTTCAATGTATCCGAGACTGCTAGAGATAAGAGCCGCATATCTAAATTTGATTTCCATATATATTCAATGCGGTTTGATCCTCGATAGTCAGTTTGCCTCCGTACTCTGATGATGATCATGTAAGGTCGAAACGCGTCAGTGCGTTGCAGCTGGCGGTAGTTTTGTTATGTTGTTCGATGACTGGTTAAATACAATGGGATTGGTGTTTACTTCAAGCACGCAAACTTGATTTAAGGAATTGTTACCACCACCCGCGCAATCAATTATTGTTTAAATTGTATTGCCTATATATGTATATGTGGCGAAAGCTGCAAACAGTTAATTTTCGTGACTGCATAGGATTTTTGCAGCCGACATTTCTAGTCTAGTTCAATGTATGCAAGACTGCTAGAGGTGAGAGCCGCATATCTAAATTTGATTTCCATATATATTCAATGCGGTTTGATCCTCGATAGTCAGTTTGCCGTCGTACTCTGATGATGATCATGGATGGTCAAAACGCGTCAGTGCGTTGCGTTTGGCGGTAGTTTTTTATGTTGTTCGACGACTGGTTAAATACCATGGGATTGGTGTTTACTTCAAACTCGCAAACTTTATTTAAAGAACAGAATATTGTAGCGGAATTAACACACGAGTTTGTTACAACGAAACTTGGAGTGCTGTTTAAAGTACCACACTAGCTTTTACCAGCAGTTAATGTCGACCTCAAATATTATTTATCAATATACATGCTCAAGTTGTCGCTCAACTCACGACGGCTGATCGATCAGACGGTTATTTACACGAATAATAGAACAATGCGATTCAAACGTCTGTTTCAAATCAAATGTTGATTACACGTCTGCAGTTGCGCAACACAGCATTGAAACCTCGCGCATATGTTCTCCATACGGTGCTTTTAAGTTAATTAATAAATTGAATAGCAGAAATGACTTTGCAAAATATGAAGCTTCGTTGATATACAACCAGTAGTCTTATTTATGCAAGCAGACAAGCCATGATCAGGCATTAAGCCTGCTTCTTGCTAAATATTGGTCGTTGACCTACTTCGCACTCCTAATCTATTTACATTTTCTTTTTGTTTTGCATTTACATTGGTTCTTTAATACATACCTGAGGAGAAAATGAGAAAGACACGGCTTTTTTAATTGAAAAAATTTCATTTTATCTTTAAATCTGTAAATGATACCATAAAATGTATTAAAGCTTGCGTTCAAAAAGTATTCCAAGGTTATTATTCTCGTTATCCAGTTTTTAGTTGTACTCCGGCATATCAGCATTTTTATGTACTTTAAGACTAGTAAAGAAAAAAATTGTGATCATCTTAAATCTGCAAATATTGCTCAAATTGTTGGTGACGCCACCAACGCATTCAATGCTTTTTTAGTTTATCGGACCATAGATAATATTCATGATAATAAGGCATTATTTTAACGAAAAGAGTTTTCATTCTCTTCATGGCTTTACGGCAGAGAGTTGTTGTTTATAAGTACTATAATACGTCTTAATTTTGAAAATTTAAATTGTGCAAAATGTTAAACAAAGGGAATTTTGGTAATAATCAAAGCAGTTATCTGTGAAACATTTTCCGATTGGATATATCAAAACACGAGTTTTCTATTTTAATATTAAATTTCTATCAAAACTAAGATATTTCAGTTATTTAACTCCAAATTTTTAAATAATGCAACCGGTCTGTTTCTGTATATGCAACTCCTATTTGATTTCTATGAATAAGTTCACTATACTATTAAAGAATTTTACGAAGAAAAGCCGTAAACTTCATTAATCTGCTATCTATAAAAGTATGTGGTTCCAGATTTGCAAAAATATTTTGACGGCTATCTTCCTAAATAAAAATATTCCATACAAATCAATTGATGAGAATATAGTTGTTTCCATTCTAAAAACACGAACTTAATACTATATCTGGCTTATTTAAACAATAATTCATTGCGCGGGTGGTGATAAAAATTCTTTAAATCAAGTTTGCTTTCCATATATATGTAATGCGGTTTGATCCTCGCTAATCAGTTTGTCGTCGTACTCTGATGATGATCATGGCAGGTCGAAACGCGTCAGTGCGTTGCGACTGGCGGTAGATTTGTTATTTTTTTCGACGACTGGTCAAATAATCTGGCTTATTTACCAATTTTGAAGTAAGTAACACTATCTATTTTAAATCTCTCAAAATGTTACAATCTGTTTACAAAATTTTTACATGAAACTCATCCTTCAAGTCTCTCATTCAATAATGTATGTTATAAGATGGAAAGCTTTCGTGATTTTAACTGTCTATTAGTGTAATATTTTGACAATAGTTTTCGTGAATAAACAAAGAAACATACAAATCGTTATACTCAAATATGCGTCATCAATTAATTTGGTAATAATTCGCACATTTAAAAGATATCTTTTGACTATATTTCTCACCAGTCTTTCAAACTAAGACGGTCATGTTATTTAATGTGATCTGAAACTTGTCACGATTCTGAAAATTGAAAAACGGGACACGCGTCCCCAATCGGTTATTTTAACGTCGTTTTTATCCATGCTGTCTTATTTATGTTAATGATCAACATTGAATAAATTCATATGAACTTTTATCTAAAAATACCTCTTATTTATTTATTTTGCGTATTTCATGAAGTTTTACTCCGAGTGTATAGTAATTATAAGTAAAGAATTTGTAATAAATTCTTTGAAAATTTTACTTACATATTTTGCGATGTATTTTTAAATAAATGTTTTTTTGCTATTGGTTTTTTAGAATCAAAAAAAGAAGAAAATAACTAAAGGAATTTGCCGTCTCATTCACAATTCTACAAATCATTCATAAAATGCGCACACCTAGTCTGTTGGTCTTTATATCACTTTGTTGCTGCGTGTTCGCCTACGTCCAGAAAAAAAGGAACGATATGCACCACCTGTTGCAGAGACCCGAGAAGCAGGTCTGCTTAGATATTTGTGAACCAATCTCATTTGCATGCCAGAGCGACACCTGCAATGATGAGATCATGGGATGCCTGAAAAGATGTGTCTTTTATTTGCTTGGTTTGGACAGAACGGACACAACTGACAGCTTCCAGCGTCCTGGAGAATTTAGGGATAATTTTCTGCTAGCTAATGGTTAACTTTGGCGCTTCTGTCAGCTGCATAAAATATTGACATCGGCCGATCTATAGTAGCTTGTTTATTGTTTTCATTGACAGAAAAGTAGGTTTTTAATCGAGGTTTGTGAAAAACTGTTCAGGAATTTGACGAAAAAAAATATTGGTAATATAACACCATTGCTTTGTCTTTTGTTAGTTTTATTCTATTTAGAGTTGATTGGTTTACGTGAAATGAAGTCAAGTATACAGGTATGACGGCTGGCAATTAATTATATTATTTTGGATGGCGTAAAGTCATACGTTTATATTAATGCAGATTCATCAGCTCAAACTATCCGTAGTTGAAAATAAATCTTGCTTCACTTTAGCAATCTATCACTGTGCAAATTTCATATATCATTATCCTTCGTTTAAATAAATACATGTAGGTGAAAATTTGCTTGTCTCCATGTAATGTTTATAACCATTTTCTAGGGCGTTCTCCAGCTAAACTATTGTTTTATAAATAGAAAATGACAATAATATATATTTTGCAACAATGACCAAAAATCCCTTAGTTTAAATAGCGCCCAAATGTTGGAACTGACTGCGTTTGTGTTTGTATTTTCAATTACACAATCAATGCTTGCACAGATAATGATGGCAATGATTCAAATTAAGAGTGCAAGTTTGAAGAGTTCCACATAAAAATGAAACTTCTCTACTAAATGAATTACCTTTTCTACATTGTAAAATAAATAATTAGTGATAATTATATGTACATAATGAGACTGTCGTTTATATCAAGCTCGAACTCATTTTTTAGCTAATAATTGTGCATATGTGCTCGATTTTAGGATAAATAAGCAAATTAGTTCTTAACGAACGTCTAATTGTAATGCGCAAAAACGATTAAGCTATAAGTGGTGAATTAAATATAGTCCAGTCATAAATCGGGTCTAAACAATATAGTTAACAATTGCGAATTTCAGCCAAAACTAATGTACACTGCAGTATCTGATGCATCACATAGTGACAACATTAAAATTCGAATAAGCTGGATTAAGCAAATTTAAACGATACAGTAACAAATATGAGACTAGAAATGTAAGTAAAGAGACGCATTCACACGCACGATTACGCCAGTTCATACTCAATTAATGCAAAAATATATTTTACTTATTTAACTGCGAATTAAGGATACTGCCAACTTCCGCTGAACATAACTTCTTTTTGTCTTTGGTTTTGATTTACTCCTAGAAATTCGCCGAGTTTGAGTGTGTTTTTGGTAAACAATGTATTCAGTTATTGTAGAAATACACTCCTATTTGTCAGTTCTATTTGGTTTAAATTTGTCTCAGCGCCACTTCTTCAGTTATCGGCCAGTCCGACCTACAATGCGCACAAAGCATTTATGGCGCTTAATATAAACGAACATGATTGTACGATTCAAATGCAGGCAGATTATCATTTAAATTGATATTCAGCAAATGTATTGATGTACTAACAAAAATCAGTTTTACATTATGTAATCCAGTAGTAACTGCACTTTAAATTCGTCTGGAAAGTACGTCAGATGATGCGTGTAATTTAAAATCAAATTAAGATACATCGTCTTTTGGTTTGTTACAGTTTTACATCTACTTTTTCGTGGCCTATACTGGATGTTTGCCTGAATAATTCATACGATATACACATATTGTAGTAAAGTTATTTTTAACACTGCCAATTTTTGACATTCCAATTCCTCAGAACATATTTTCTTTATGACGTAAGATTGAATATGTAACAAATTTATTTTAAGAGCCATTGAAACAGTGTTGTGATAATGACGTTACTGTCTAATCCAGGCCTTCTGCCGAAATATATATTCTTTTGGGACTTCCATCTACTTGTTGAAATACCAATAAGTTCAGGAAATACAGTGCAAATACTAGTTAAATGAATATCATGGATAACGCTATTAAAATTCTTAAATTTGCCAATTAATTTTTTCAAAGCCACCATAAATGTAGTAAAAAATATGAAACAGTTGGACGGTGCAATTTTTGGCGTCATATTTTATAAAGTCCAGAATTTGTAATTCAAAACAATCTCGCTATATATAACATGCATCAAACAAGCAGATGGTTCAACTAAAGAAAGAAAATAAATTGTTTAAATCAAGTTTTCGAGCGTAATATACACATCTGACCCATTATGTACATACATTTGTCAGTATAATCTATGAGTTGTATAATGTAGAAAGGGCGATTCATCAAGTAGACCGGTTTCGTCCTAATTGGGAACTCATCACGTAGGTCCAGAAAATGCCGCGGACAAGGCTCAAACCCGAACACATCTGCTTCGAAGTTTGCTACATTAACCAAATAACTACCCTGCCACAAGCTACACACCAAATTCAGTTATATATTAACTAGTTTTTTAGTCTATGATTCTGTTGGAGCCCTTATGGTATTTATTCAGACCTAATTTTATAACCTGTCATTCCCAATCTTTCATTGTAGAACAGTCACCACGTAATCTGGGGAGTAGTATTGAATTGAACATTTATATAAATAAAGGACTATTGTTTCGCAGGCGGTGATAACAATTACTTAAATTAAAGTTGCGATCTTGATATAAACACCAATTGCATTAAATATCAGATATATATCAGATATATATATATATATATATATATATATATATATAAATTCTTCAGTATACATTAGACCTTGTGTAATGTGTGTAACTAAACGAACTTCGGTTGCGCAGGCGGAGATAACAATTACTGTAATTAAGGTTGCGATCTTGATATAAACATCTGACCCATTAAGTAAATAGCCTCGTCAGTATACTGAAAATGTAAGGAAGACAATTCATACAGTGACAAGTTCGAGCCCTGATTGCGGTAAATTCTGGTCAGTACGAGAAGAGTTCCCAATAAGTACGAAACCGGTCTACTGGATTAAATTAAACGAACATTGGTTGCGTGGGTGGTGATAGCAATTATTATAATCAAGGTTGCGGTGCTTGATATAAGCACCTGACCCATTAATTACTTACATATGTCAGTATAAACTAAGAATTGTATAGTGTAGAAAAAGGCAATTCATCCAGTAGACCGGTTTCGTCCTTAGCTTTCGGGAACTCATCAAGTACTGGCCAGAATTTGCCGCGGACAGGATACGAACCTGGGCACGTCTGCTTCGGAATCTGATGCTCCACCACTGAGCTATCCTGCTGCACACTACACTACAATTTTCAGTTATATACTAACTAATGTAACTTGGTTAGTCAATTTTTCCTTTAGGTGGAGCTCATATGGCATCCATTTAGACCCAAAGTTCCAACTAACCATGCCCAATATGTCATTACTGAACAGACACCACATTACATGGGGAAGTGGTATTGAAATGAACATTTATATAATTAAACGAACATTGGTTGCGTGGGTGGTGATAACAATTATTATAATCAAGGTTGCGGTCTTGATATAAACACCTGACCCATTAATTACTTACATATGTCAGTATAAATTAAGAATTGTGTAGTGTAGACAAGGCAATTCATCCAGTAGACCGGTTTCGTCCTTATTGGGAACTCATCAAGTACTGGCCAGAATTTGCCGCGGACAGGGATACGAACCTGGGCACGTCTGCTTCAGAATCTGGTGCTCTAACCACTGAGCTATCCTGCGCACTACCTACACTACACACAATTTTCAGTTATATACTAACTAATGTAACTTGGTTAGTCAATTTTTCCTTTAGGTGGAGCTCATATGGCATCCATTTAGACCCAAAGTTCCAACTAACCATGCCCAATATGTCATTACTGAACAGACACCACATTACATGGGGAAGTGGTATTGAAATGAACATTTATATAATTAAACGAACATTGGTTGCGTGGGTGGTGATAACAATTATTATAATCAAGGTTGCGGTCTTGATATAAACACCTGACCCATTAATTACTTACATATGTCAGTATAAACTAAGAATTGTATAGTGTAGAAAAGGCAATTCATCCAGTAGACCGGTTTCGTCACTTTATTGGGAACTCATCAAGTACTGGCCAGAATTTGCCGCGGACAGGATACGAACCTGGGCACGTCTGCTTCGGAATCTGATGCTCTAACCACTGAGCTATCCTGCCGCACACTACACTACACACAATTTTCAGCTATATACTAACTAATGTAACTTGCTAGTCAATTTTCCTTCAGTTGGAACTTAGTCTAAATGGATGCCATATATGAGCTCCACCTAAAGGAAAAATTGACTAACCAAGTTACATTAGTTAGTATATAACTGAAAATTGTGTGTAGTGTAGTGTGCGGCAGGATAGCTTCCAGTGGTTAAGCACCAGATTCCGAAGCAGACGTGCCCAGGTTCGTATCCTGTCCGCGGCAAATTCTGGCCAGTACTTTGATGAGTTCCCAATAAGGACGAAAAACCGGTCTACTGATGAATTGCCTTTTCACACTATACAATTTTAGTTTATACTGACATGTAAGTAATTAATGGGTCAGGTAGAAGTATCAAGACCGCAACCTTGATTATAATAATTGTTATCACCACCCACGCAACCAATGTTCGTTTATTATATAAATGTTCATTTCAATACCACTTCCCCATGTAGTTCGGTGTCTGCTCAGTAATGACATATTGGGCATGGTTAGTTGGAACTTTGGCTCAAATGGATGCCATATGAGCTCCACCTAAAGGAAAAAATTGACTAACCAAGCTACATTAGTTAGTATATAACTGAAAATTGTGTGTAGTGTAGTGTGCGGCAGGATAGCTCAGTGGTTAGAGCACCAGATTCCGAAGCAGACGTGCCCAGGTTCGTATCCTGTCGGCGGTACATCCTGGCCAGTACTTTGATTAGTTCCCACATAGGGACGAAACCGGTCTCACTGGATGAATTGCCTTGTCTACACTACACAATTCTTAATTTATACTGACATATGTAAGTAATTAATGGGTCAGGTGTTTATATCAAGACCGCAACCTTGATTATAATAATTGTTATCACCACCCACGCAACCAATGTTCGTTTAATTATATAAATGTTCATTTCAATACCACTTCCCCACGTAATGTGGTGTCTGTTCAGTACGACATATTGGCATGGTTAGTTGGAACTTTGGCCCAAATGGATGCCAGGTATGAGCTCCACCTAAAGGAAAAAATTGACTAACCAAAGTTACATTAGTTAGTATATAACTGAAAATTGTGTGTAGTGTAGTGTGCGGCAGGATAGCTCAGTGGTTAGAGCACCAGATTCCGAAGCAGACGTGCCCAGGTTCGTATCCTGTCCGCGGTACCCTGGCCAGTACTTGATGAGTTCCCACAAGGGACGAAACTGGTTCACTGGATGAATTGCCTTTTCTACACTATACAATTCTTAGTTTATACTGACATATGTAAGTAATTAATGGGTCAGGTGTTTATATCAAGACCGCAACCTTGATTATAATAATTGTTATCACCACCCACGCAACCAATGTTCGTTTAATTATATAAATGTTCATTTCAATACCACTTCCCATGTAATGTGGTGTCTGTTCAGTAATGACATATTGGGCATGGTTAGTTGGAACTTTGGGCTCTAAATGGATGCCATATGAGCTCCACCTAAAGGAAAAATTGACTAACCAAGTTACATTAGTTAGTATATAACTGAAAATTGTGTGTAGTGTAGTGTAGCGTGCAGGATAGCTCAGTGGTTAGAGCACCAGATTCCGAAGTAGACGTGCCCAGGTTCGTATCCTGTCCGCGGCAAATTCTGGCCAGTACTTGATGAGTTCCCACAAGTGACGAAACTGGTCTACTGGATGAATTGCCTTTTCTACACTATACAATTCTTAGTTTATACTGACATATGTAAGTAATTAATGGGTCAGGTGTTTATATCAAGACCGCAACCTTGATTATAATAATTGTTATCACCACCCACGCAACCAATGTTCGTTTAATTATATAAATGTTCATTTCAATACCACTTCCCCATGTAATGTGGTGTCTGTTCAGTAATGACATATTGGGCATGGTTAGTTGGAACTTTGGGTCTAAATGGATGCCATATGAGCTCCACCTAAAGGAAAAATTGACTAACCAAGTTACATTAGTTAGTATATAACTGAAAATTGTGTGTAGTGTAGGTAGCGTGCAGGATAGCTCAGTGGTTAGAGCACCAGATTCCGAAGCAGACGTGCCCAGGTTCTGCATCCTGTCCGCGGCAAATTCTGGCCAGTACTTGATGATTTCCCAATAAGGACGAAACCGGTGTATGGGATGAATTGCCTTGTCTACACTATACAATTCTTAACTTATACTGACATATGTAAGTAATTAATGGGTAGATGTTTATATCAAGCACCGACTAAGAATTGCATAGTGTAGAAAAGGCAATTCATCCAGTAGACCGGTTTCGTCCTTATTGGGAACTCATCAAGTACTGGCCAGAATTTGCCGCGGACAGGATACGAACCTGGGCACGTCTGCTTCGGAATCTGGTGCTCTAACCACTGAGCTATCCTGCCGCACACTACACTACACACAATTTTCAGTTATATACTAACTAATGTAACTTGGTTAGTCAATTTTTCCTTTAGTGGGAGCTCATATGGCATCCATTTAGACCCAAAGTTCCAACTAACCATGCCCAAATCTGTCATTATGGTGAAACTAGTAATTATATATATATATATATATATATATATATATATATATATATATATATATATATATATATATGGATTCGTGTTTGCACCAAATATGCATGGACGTATTACATGATTTTTTGTGCCTATGAAAGGCTGAATTCCAGTTATTTTAGTTTGCTTCTGCTAGTTACAACAACATCAAGTTATTTCGATAAATCCAGTTTCGTAGCTCTTACATTTTTTAGGCAATTATTGAAGTATTTTTAGTAAATGTTCAAGTATTGATTTATCTCTAAAGAACATAAAGGCATCAGCTAGTAGATTTCTTAACGGACTGCCAATCGACGGTAAATATTTTTAGAAAATGTTTCAGTATAAATTTTCCTAAAATATTTACTATTTACCTTTAATTGAACATCATCGGTGCGCATTTTGATGAAAATTTTAGATGGCCTCTAGGTATAGGTAATTATAGAATAGTTTCAATCGGACTAAGAAGAGAGGTAATAAAGGATTTTAAACAATAGGGATGCTTGTATATAGAATTCTGACATTGAACAAAAACAACCTTTATTCTTGTAAGTATGTATTAGGCGTTGCGAACCTCGTAACAAATTAGTTCATTTGTGACCAGATAGATAAACCAAAACAGCATGAACGGAAAGTATAAAATCATTCACATTCGTTTCGTGCTTACTGGCGACTCATCAGTAGGAGCCGGTATTACGCCCTTTAACCACTATATATTTGGGTAAAGAATGTGGGATAATAGGACGGTACAATCAGACGAATTTGTATACTCATAGTGTAGAGAAGTATCATATAAAGTCTCGAAAATGCGACTTTCACGCTAACTCACTCTATATAATATATATACCGAGTCTGTAAAGGATACTAACACTATGGCTATTGTGTTAGTAACCGATATCAACATTGTATTACCGAAAATGTACATGTTACTAACACTATGGTTGCCGAGTTGGTACGTGGTACCATCATGGTGGATATCAATGTATGTTATAGTTCACCGAATTTGAGATTTACAACTATTTCTGAATACCCGTTACTCCAGTAAATTCATACAATCTGGCCTTGATCGATATGAGTTATCACATTTCGCGGTTATCATGACATTATTGACTTCAATATATAACAGTTAAATACTGAGTGTTTCGGATAACTTATATATTAGGTGTTGTGAACCTAGTAACAAATTAGTTCATTTGTGACCGGAAGGATAAAACAAGGACAGCATGAACAGGAAGTATAATCTCATGCACATTCGTTTCGTGCTTACTGGCGACTCATCAGTAGGAGCCGGTATTACGCCTTTTAACCACTATATATTTGGGTGAGTAATGTGGGATAATAGGATGGTACATACTTGCATATATATTTGTTCTCCGCAACAAATAGTATTCAACCTTTATTCTTGTCATTGCACGATTTAACTTTATTTACCAAGTCAACTGTATCGTGAACGCAACTGTTTGACATTTTGAATTGTACTGGTTTTAGTAGTTCTCCCGCCAGTTCGGTTATAATGACTGGATTTGCTTTGTTTGAGCCGACATATGCGGTTATCAAATTAATTAGATTTAACATTATCGGTTTTTAATTGCTTCACTAGCAATTTTTAATAACACTCCATATCAAAACCTTGGTAATTTCCTTACTGTCTTTGTCTAATTAGCAAAGTTTATATTTCTGATCAACACTTTTGAATGCCACAAACTCGCATTGATCAAGTATACATGTACGTAGTATTATCGCTGAGATCTAGTTGTCCACATCGTCAAGTAGCAGGCTTCGAGATAACATTTTATTCCATGTCAATCGTCTTAACGTTGACTTAGTTGAATGTATCGAAGCGGAACTGCATGTCTTGTAAATTCTTCAAGGCATGGCTTGTGTGTTTGTTTGTGTGTTACTTAGCATATACGTTATCCACTTCTCGTTTGTTCTTGGGCAACGTATACTTTTACACCAATTTCATTCTCATTGTTTTCCAAAATATGATTATATTAGGTACTAGATATTACAGCCGTGTTGAGTTCTGTAACAAAACTGGCCTTTTTTAACTGTGATGTATATACCTGGATTATAATATATTTGTGCTTTCGAATAGGATTTAATTCTAAATTAAATTTGAAACTATAGTTGGTATAGGGCGTGTACCGGATTTCACAGATTAATCACCCTTAAGCACAAAACGCATGTTTACGTGAGATTATACCATTTTAATTGTTGATTTCCGTATAATCATCTTGTACAATTTGAAAAAAAATTTATTTTAGGTGCGCTACTTTTTAAGCACAACTGCAAACAAATTAATTCTCCACAACAATCAATCTATGATTATTATATTTTTCTTTAAATGTTATGAAGACTATCACAAACTTAGATGAATGATGCCGATCAAGGCCAGAATATACATATGCATTTGGTGAAGTAACAGGTTTTCAGAATTGGTTTAAATTTTCAATTTCGGTAAAATTTAGCTTATCAGCAATACCATCGTTTTGGTGGTATTCACAAGCTCGGTATCTCAGTATCTGTTGCATTAATTAATTACTATGTCCGCAACGCTTAATGGACAACGGGATATATATTGGTTTTCGGCAAAAATATTTTGGTTTGTTAGGGAAAAGTTTCCGGAAAAATTATTGGAGCATATTAGGTTCGCAACACCTAATACATACTTGCATATATATTAGTTCTCCGCAACAAACAGTATTTAACAGTTATATATTGGAGCATAGTCGATCGTTGCGAATAATAGTGAGATTGGCGAGATAAAACGAGGATCTGTACATTAATTTTGTGCAATGTGTCCTGCTGATATAAAGAAAACGATTATTTAATACATATGCATTGAAAGGTGTACTTTTGTATAAAATATTACGCCTTCGGTTTTGGTTCAGAAATATTTAATGTTTCTGCCATGATAAAAGAGCAAAACCACTTAATATTGCTAAGCAATTAGCCTCCGAATAGTAGTTGGTCATGCTATTACCACATTTGACGTTTTTGGGACAATTGATAGCACTTGTATTTCGGTAAAATCTTGATTCCTTTACATTTCCAAGTGCAAAGTTTGTTTTTTAATTAATTGATGGCTTCTCACTGTCCCTTGAGTCTGAAGACGTACATACCGCGTTTGTCTGGAAATGTTTTGTAATGAATATTTGCCGATTTTGTCCAGAATTTGCGGGACTTCATTTTTAGTCCCATACACATAGTTAAAACAACTTTGTCCACATTGCAAATTACGTATGAAAGTGGAAATGTAAGTCTGGTTCGGACTAGTGGACATAGATTTGGTTCGTGCATGGGCTCAGACGTAAAATTTCAAAGCTATATCATTTTTTTTAAAGTAGCAAAGGATAAATTATATCAGAATGTTGGAGAGGATAAAATATTAATACACGTATTACCGAAAAATTCGATGAAGAAAATTGATAGGAATTAATCACCTTTTGACTTGCAATATGAAGCCAAACTCTTTCGTAACAGATATGCAATTTGATAGTGAGAAACGTTTGGTCATACCTCATTGACCGAGCGGAAGTATGAAAATTTCAGTTAAGTTAATCTATAAAGGAAAACACGAAGACGACACAAAGTAAACGGTAAGATAGAATATAGAAAATGCGTGAAACATTAGAAACGCCAAATATATCCGAATTGATAATAAATAGGAAGGAGAGAAAGCACGGCTTATAACATGATATGATTATAAGTTTAAAAATGCACTTTTTCATTCAACTGCGCTAAATAAAATCAAGAAATGGATAAAGATTAAATTCTTTAAAACCGTGAGCGGTTACATTAGAATAATGGAAATCGTGTAAAATATTTAGATAAAATAATACCAACATAGAAAATAATGAATATCAAATAACAAACAATAAATATTGTAGCATATAGTATTCAAAAAACGAGTCTTAAAAGTGCACTAAAAGCAAGGTTGTTTATTGAACACTTAATGTTCAAAACAGGTAAAGGATTTCATTCATTCGAACACAATGGAAACACAAATTCCAGCAAATGGTGCAGTTAAAATTTTTAACATTTTATTGACGTTAACATATATCTGGAACGATACCTTAAGGAAAAGGGATGGAAGCAGAGATTGAATTTCACAAATTAAACATTGAAATACGATGACAAAAAGCAGTTCATGCCAGACATAAATTAATTAACGATGAAATCAACATATCGGGATAAATGACCACAAATGTTTTCCTAAATACTTTAATGAACAAAGGTAATTTCATATTCGATTATAAACAGCAGATATTTTCTTAACACGTAATCAAGAGGCAAAATATCTTCATAATTGAACGTCCTTTACGTAATCGTAAATTTCATCGCCAATAGTGTTACCTCTTTGTGTGTAATTTAAATTGACCATACATGCCACATATATAACATACGCTCGGTTAATCATTAGGAACCATAGACAGGGTTTTTGTCACAATTCCTATCATTTAAAGTGAATCTGCGGAATTCAAGGAGGTTAAAGGAAGCCCTATGGTTATCTGGAAATATGCTTGATCAATAAAATAATTTTGCTCAATTAAATTTTAATGAGTAGTCTGCTCCAGATTGCCAGTATTTTACATGTGTTTTTTGCTTTTAGTAATCTTCACCGCATTAATATGTTTTTCATATACCATTTTCGTTTAATTTTTGTTAGATTCAGATTTCCTTTTCTCTTTTCCAGGAACTATGATTAACTTATTTGTAAACGAACATTTATTTGAGATATCATTTCAATAAAATCATAACCAATCTATTACAACTCAAATAGTGAGGAAAAGTTTAAAAAGAGCCATTCAACAATGATGAGAGAAATTAAATTAAAGACAAACCTAAAGGCAGAATGAAAGCAATAAATTGAAACTTTCACAAAACGATAATTAACAACTAAAATTTACGGTATATATGTATAATATCAAGAAATTCATGTTTTGGTCGTTAAAGAATAATTATTTCATTCACAATATAACCTAAAAACAGTGCTAATTTTGGACTTTCGCCTACTGATCTCATAAATTTTCGTATTTTTCTTCAAAATCATTGTATTGTAAATAACTTCACAGGATATATTATACTAAACAAAAAACCTATTCAAGAATGAATACAGGTGAATAGAGTCACATACTCCCCAGCAAATGTGCCCAATTTCGAGACCTGTCCACGGTAAATTCTGGAGAGTACATGATGAGATCCCAATAAGGACGAAAACGATCCACTGGATGAATTGCCTTGCCTACTTTATACAACACTTATTTTATACTGACAAATTTATGTATGATGGGATGGGTGTTTATATCAATATCGAAACCTTGCTTTAAATAAATATTATCACCATCCGCATAATAAATGATTTCTTAAATTAAGGACAACTAATTTTAAAAAAGTAGTGCTATCTTTATCAGCGTACACTCACAGATCAAGGATTGGAAATTTATCCTCATTAGCAGTCAGCTTTACCCGATGCCACACAGAATGCAGCCCTACACAAGCGGCACACAGAAAAGTTGGAGAATAATCGAGCGTGGGAGAAAAGAGAGCAAGAGAAAAAAGATGAACAATTGCGTATTAGGGCTGAACTAAAGATGAAATATAAAGGTAGCAAAAATATACGCATAATCGGAAAATCGATGCAAGTTACTTCACTGAAAATAAGATTCATCAGATAGCATAAAATACTCAAATGAACTTCTCCAAACAATTAAATACTGTTTGCTGCGGAGAACTAATATATAAATATATATGCAAGTATGTATTACAAACAATGTTTTCACACGCATAAACACATACAAACAGAATATTACTCATGATCACGTTATTTCTCCTATATCTTAGTGTTTCGTAAAGGTTAATTTTGTACTTTTAAACAATTTTAAACATCACTGATTATCACTTCATTCTATGGAAGTGATAATAGAGACGCTTTATTCATTAAAACTGTGCAGTTGACTGAATGTAGCAAATCGCGTGCTTTAACAGAATAAATTAACAAATAAAAGAACTAAAGAACTTATTTTTTCGTTTCGTTTCCGATCTTGGCATCATAAAATTTGTTTATACATGGACAAAATAGAGAAGGACAATATTTTTGATAGATATGCGTTTGTGCGTGCAAGGTATGCGAGTGTTCATTCGAGCAATTACCAGAATTTATCACTTTAATAGATATATTCCACAATCTGGAGCTTAATGTGGTTCACAGTATTTAGATGGTATTTTTAAAAATTCACGAAGTTTTTGGTCTTAGTTTCTACTTTTATATTTTGTTTTAGCGTAAGAAATAGTTTTACTTGGTTTCTAAAGTTTGAATTGCATATAAACATATTTCATTAGGAGTTTTTTTCCAATAAAAAGGTTAGAAACACTTATTAAATTGGACCTGTTCGTTTCTTCCAATAAGGGATAACAAAATATCTGCCTAAATCTCGAAAATAGACTTAAATTGCAATTTCCAAATGAAATACTATTAAGTGAAGAAATATTTAGGAAATCAATTAAATATATTATATTTATTTTGAAGCAGCATTTTAATTGATATTTAAAAGAAATTCAAATTTAGTACAATCAAGCACGCAGTATAAAAACGTTTCTGAGCTGTTAAATACACACAGTATCATGCCTTAAGAATGTAAACCATCCTCAGTTAAGCAGATAGTCACATTAGTTATTTAAAATTATATTTGCGAACATGTGATAAACACCACTCACATTGTATTGAATCTGACGCACAACACAGGAGACCTACCGTCAGTTAAACGTACTGACGGATGTCAATTTACCACTATGACATTTAGAGCGCTACAGCATACTGACTAACAAGGATCAGACTGTTTTTTTTATATAAGGTATGGAAATTCGAATATACAACTCTCACCCTAGTGATATCGAATATATTGAACTTGACTGCAAATGACAGCTGCATAATTTCTATGCGGTTACGATTATGTCATACGTGTACAAAATATACCATTACACAATTATAAATTATATGGATGTTGCCAAATGTTTCTTAAAGCAAGTTTGCCAGCTTAAGATGAACGCTTAAACATATAATTAAATCAGCAGAAATGCAGTCATCAAAACAGTACACTCTGATATATGCAGAAGTTTTTTTTATAATGGACAAATCAGAATGCGTAAAAAACATAGTGAACATTTTAGTTACTGGAGTAAAATTCGTACGCGTTGAGTTAACATCAAATTGATTTGATGTATTTATTATGAAGAAGAGAAATAAAACTGAAACCTTAACTGATGTTAGATTAAAAAATAAGATAATCAGACAGATTGGGTAATCAAAAACAACAATATGCGGACTACCTATCTTATAAGACAAATAGTATCATTGGTCAATATTTCGTTCCACACATTGGCTTTAATTCAATGGTTACTTAAACTAGTGTAACACTATGCTGTTGCTAATACATTTCCATTTGTAAACAGAAATTATTATATAAATCGAATAATGCGTCTCAAATTGGGACGTCTTTGTTTACTAATATTCTAATTGGACGAAATTTTAGCTTAACAGTACAGGCAATAGACCAGAACTCTTCGCCATCTATGGTTCCTGGTAAAACCATACGATAAACTGCTTACCTAGTAACAAATTTGTTTGAATAGAGCCAGGTAGATTTATGAAAGTCAGCATAAACGAAAGGCATAAACTCAAGTTTAATTTTGTTTCTTGCTTACTGGCCACTCATCGTGAGAAGCCGGTACTACGCCATATACCCGCTATATAATTGATCAAGAAATGCTGGTCTGTTGGAAGGCACAATCTCCTATATGAATGTGTATTCAATCTGTGATGGAACTAACTTAATGTTATTTTCGGCAATGCGACTTCAGAGCCACCTCATATAATATATACTGAGCATGTAAATCGTACCAACACAACGATTTTTAAAATACCGACCTTGTTGCGGGTACCAACACAATTGTTTTGGAGATAGGCCAAATTTCAACAGTAATTTAGTATTACAGCTAATTTTGTACAGCCATCACTCTTGCAAATCCATACATAGTAGCCTCGATCGATATTAGGCATCATATTTCGTGGTATTCATTATATCGAGTAACTAAATATATATCTGTTATACATAAGCTTGTACGTATAACTAATATTTATACATATATATATATATATATATATATATATATATATATATATATATATATATATATATATTTGTAGTGTTTAATAACTTCGGGTGAATTGCAAATTCTCACTCTGTCATTCATTAACAGACTTATTCTCACAGTCTGCCTCCTATTCTGTAGTATAAATTCTTCACTTGGCAGCGGATATATTAGATTTTAGACGAGCCTATGCTACTCAGTTCTTTATAAAAGACATTTCGCAGTTGAATACATAAATGCTATAATTTTCTTGGACCTTTAAATTTTCTCAAAACCGTGTCTATTCAAATAGAGTGTTATATAATTCTTCAAAGCAGTACTTTCCTACGGTGCAAACAAACTCCGTCTATTTAAACAGCCCATATTATAAAATTCTTCAAAGAAATATTTCTGATTGCCCAGCGAAAGCCATACATCTATCGGATCATTCAATCCGAAACAAAGTGCCCTATACTCCTACAAATAATTATTTGCGTAAAAGTACTGATTCCATATTAAAACTAAGGCTTTAATATGATCCCTAATTTGTTATTTATTATATCAAAAAGTTAACTAAAATTAATCGACTTTTCAGCTCCAATTCTATAAGCGTTCAGTGCCACGTCGAGCTGCGCTACTACATCTTCCTCCTAAGCGTGACGCCGTTAATTGAGGCCGGACCTGGTGTAAGGCTCACATTTAAGCGTTACATTTTTTCGTTTTTAACCGAGTTACAAGTTATTATTGCACATGTTTATAGATACTGAAACCACGGTCTGGAGCGTAACTAACACCTGTGCTTCTAATGGCATTTTTATATTCGAGTAATACACTTTCACAACGAAATGTTGATGTGCATCAAGAGAGATTTATTGCCAAATATACAGAATACAAACCGACGTACTTTAAGTTATATAAATTATTTTATTCTACGAATAAAAAGAGTTTATTCTCTACATTCATGTTTAACAGACGTGTATGAAAAAGCGTAAATTGTGTACTATGCATATGAATATTTACGGCTTTTTAAAATTTATATTAGATATTTCTGAAGATGCGTCTCAGTTAAAATGTCAACCAATAAATATCGATTGTGTTTTTGGGTACGGTTTCAATGCTTTTTTTTGTTTTTTTATAATTAAGGCTTGTTTCTAACATAATTTTGAGCTACCAATTTTTTATTGAAGTCGTTTTGTGAATCGCAAATTCATAGCATTGAATTTTCTCAGAACAGATTATTTAATACTGCGGAAAAATGACGTAACATTTTTTTTTAAATTTAGGACAGCGTTGTAGAAAGTGAATATACTGTCTTGTTCATGCCTGCTTCCGGAATATTTTTTTATAATACTTTCTTACTGTATGTCAAGAATACTTTCTTTCTTTCTGTCAAGCAAAGACAGTGTGAAAGATTGTGTTTTTCGCCCACGCAAGTACACCGAATATCATTGGTTACACGGGTGGTGGTAAAAATTCTTTAAATTAAGTTTTCGTACTTGAAGTAAACACCTATCCATTTTCTCTAACCAGACGTCGAACAACATAGCTAAACTATTATTATAATTAGACTGATTTATCAGAGCCGTAGCTCTTCATTTATTCAATTTAAAAATAAAAATCATTCTTCATTTATTTTTTTTAACTTTAAGCTTAATAGTTTGGCCTAAATTTATCCTCTTGGATGTGTTTAAACAGCTATTGAGATGTCTCTAAAAGCGGTTATGCGCTTTTATAGGCATACATCATGATCTCGCACATAGGTGTTCTCTTTCAGTCTGAATCTCCACTTTAAGACCAACGTTAATCGATTCATTTTGCACGTGAATTACTACGCTTAAATTCATAACATATAACTGGGGCCTATAAACGCACAAATCAGTCAATTTCCATCATTTCTGATTCTGACTTTTCTATTCTCACAGTTACGATTTTTAACAGTAAGCTACTCATATTCTTTAAATCAAGTTTGCGAGCTACTCTAAATGTTGTAAATCACTTATACTCACTTCTTTGACAGCATTTTACTATGAATGTATTTGTATTACTTTGCTTCCGTCCCTAACCAATTGTTTTACTTCTGTTTACAGCGAATTGTATGGTTAGAATAAAATAATTAGACAAACTATTGTTAATCGTAAATTAACATTCAGTAACGGTAGTTTCATTTAGATGGATAACAGCGTATATTTTATTATATTTCTCAGACTATTTATCGGTTACGTACACGCACACATGCACGTTGAACGCCTATCTAGTAAAATGTCAGTAAACATGGAGAAATTACAAAGAAATAATAAATAAATGAAGTAGTTTAAATGGAATGTCCCAGTTGCTTTATTAATTTGTCATTATATTTTTTGATTAACTATGGACTGAGCGTGAAACTCGGAAATCGTTTTCGAAAGATCTATAAATGTTTTAGATTTATTGCTTCATTTGTTTTGATTGCTTTGTTTGAATACAATGGCCACGTTGATTTCCTTTACTGGACGGTATATTTAAGTTCCAATAACAAAAATTTTAATGCAGAAATAGGAAAAATATTTAGATTTAAGCATCCTTTGCGCCAATATTTTATATACGGTTCTTCGATGATACAGCAGGCATCCTGAATCATTTTTATGAAGATAATATAAGTTATCATAAACTCAACTAATAAAATAGGTTTATACCAATTAACAAATTAAAGGGCATCTTCGAGTAAATTAAAAATCTTGCATGTGAAATTAGTTACAAACTGTTAGAAATTACAAATAGATACTTTTGGAATGATATTTTCTATGATATATGTTTTAATTTTGAAAAACATCATTCTTATGAAATAAAAGTCCTTATCTTAGGTTTCAAATTAAGCTGACAGAAATACATTTCATGTTAAAATGGTTATCCTCGCAATATAACTAAAGCAATGATGATGAATGTCCAAGTGAATTTAATCCAAATTTAAAGTGCGTGAAATCTTGTGGAGCATAGAAAGTTTGTAAGGTCATAATATTGTTGGACTTCAAAATAAGCAGAATTTAAAAGTGAATATCATCGAAATACAATATAAGAACCGTATTTTGGCAGTGCCTTATATTTGATACCAAACTTCGTAATCGTAAGGAAAAGATGAACCAATGGATATGCCATGCTTGTATGTAATCCTACGCAAAGTCTGTAATATTCGGTACCTTTGTCAAATCATGCGCCCAATTAAGTTAGAAAGATGAGATAACAGAACCGCATTTAATTATGGAGATATTACTAGATATTACTTTTCTCGTCATTATTTTGAGACTTAGCACACACTTGACTGGGATAATTGTAGACGCATAACTAACTAGTTGTATAAAGCGAAGATTGCACGAATTCGAATTGCAAAGAAGCTGCATTAGAAATTTCAGAATATTGGATTATGAATGTCGTACATGTGATTTCATACATTTAATTCACTGTATTTAATTAATTTCAATACGGTCATTAAAATTACAATTTTAATTAATCATTATCTAATTGTACCTACGAGCTTGGATCCTTCATTTAATTTAAAATATGCTGTTAGACTTCCATGTTATTTATCCCCTGTTCTTAAAATAAATGTTATTTCGTTAAATATTTTTCTTCATTTTCTTGACTGACTTTCATTTAATATAACTTCATATCGTAATTAAAGTTTATATTTCAACGTAATTCCGATCGCTTAACATTGCATGGTTTCATTCCAAGTGAATTTTCATAGGTTTGCTATCCTATCATACCACTGTGGTCATCCTTAATAACCTAAGTTTTTATGGTATGAATAAAAAAATAATTTTAACGCGCGCATAGGGTTAATTTGCCTGCAGTCACCGTAGTTTCACTTTTAAATTTTATTTAATGGAATACCTCCTAGTTACAGGCACACACATACGCAACGCGTGCCTATCTACTAAAACGTCAGTAGATATTGGGAGATTATCTTGTCATAAGTATAAACGAAGCGCTTTAAATGTAACGTGAAACATGCTTTATTAATTTGACCTTATATTCTGTGATGAGCTACAGACAGGAGGAAACCGGAAATGGGCTTCGAAAATTCTACAATGAAAGAGGAATTTATTGCAATTAATAAAATCAAGTATCAGGTAAGATTTCTTTTTTCAAAGTAAGCTGAATTCATATGATCTATTCTACTTCAATAAAATTTACTATAGACATGCACATAACGTCAATGTCAAGAAGCTTTAAATGCATACGCTAATTATGTCTTATATTTTATTTAGAAACTACTTATTTTATAATTAAACAAATAAAACGAGATCCGTATAATTTTAGCACTAATTTAACAAGACTGTCAATGCTTTGTCTGGCTGCACTTCTATAGCGCTTCACACTTTAATCTGAAAGTATTTCTTCCTTGTTTTACTACTTCGCTTTATCGCCATTCATTATTTATATTTAGTTTTTCATCTCATTAGTATATTTGCTCTTATTTGAAAAGTATTCCCTTTTCATTGCGTGTTTAAATTAATTTTTCGTGTTTTCACATGACTCAAAATAAAGGAATTAAATTTATATGTAGCTTAAAATTAGGTTAAATTAATTAGTAAAAATTAGAATTGAAAAACGCTCTGTTTGTAAATCGATTTCTGTATAAGCATAGTATTGACACATACGAGAAACTCAGAATTAGTAAATTGACGCGTTGGACTGAATGCACGAGAATAATGCAGTCAATTTTGCTATTTATTATGTCTGCTTTAAAACAATAACTCGCATAAGCAATCATTTCGACAAACGTATTAATGAGAATTAGATCGTAATGCATGTATAAGTTACAGATATGCGACTTTCAAACCTAATAGTCTCACATGCATCGTACTTTACTGTAAATTTAAGTTAATAAAATCTAAGCATATGGGAGCATAATATTTCTTCAGAGTTCGCTAAAAATTTGTACGTTATACAATAAAACTATTATGATTGCACAGGTATTGATACAAATAATTTAAATATTTTTGGAGCTTTATGTAAACCCTAATCTCATTTTAATTAACTATTGGTAGGCACTGACGCGTATGGAATTTCCCTGGCCATTATCAGAGCGTGATAAATTGACCAACGAGATTCTAGCCACAAATCATACCTTTTATTACTCTGAAAAGTGAATCTATAAAAATTACAAAAAATATTGATTTAAAACCTAATGAAACATGTGAAATTTTGAAACTTATTATACCAAAGAAGAACGAAATTTGTTCTCTCTAATGTCCTTAGTAAACTATAAATTCCAATATGAAATCTATAAAGATAATTAAATTAGAGAAATTTGGAAAGCCATTAAAGTTCGTCTAGTAGATCACAAAAGAGCACATATTTATTGCAATCATGGTGGGTGTGACTTAATAAGGCACCAATAAAATACAAATTATGGCATTATTTGAGAATGTTTAAGTTTTAATTTAAAATAAAATGTGAATATAGGCGTAGGATGCATTAAAATATGTGAATAAGAAACACTTTCATGGATAGAATATCACAATAAACGAGTAATACATTAGCGCAGTATTCAGAAAATCGTTCAGTCAAATAAACTACAATATAATTAAAGAAATAAGAATAACCAGACTCTGTCCAGCAGTAATGGACTATATTTGTCAAGACTGTTAGCAAACTCCATGGTTCAGACATTTAACCAACAATTTTACTAATGCGGGACTCTTAAAACAGCTCGATGGCACAAGCACTAAACACACACACACACCCACGCGCATAAACATACAAAGCTTCATATCGTCTCGTCTCTCATATCAACATGCTGCGGCGTCCACACTAGATTCAAACCACAATTAATCAACAAAGAATGCTAAAAAATTAATAAAGAAAACACTGTACCTCATTAATTGATTGCCGGGTGGTGGTAACAATTCTTTAAATCAAGTTTGCGAGCTTGAAGTAAACACCAATCCAATTGTATTTAACCAGTCGTCAAACATCAAATACAGTCTACGGCCAGTCGCACGCACTGACGCGTTTCGACCTTCCATGGCCATCATCAAAGGACGACGGCAAACTGACTGGCAAGGATCGATCCACATTGCATGTTTTTCTTCAAGCTCGCAAACTTGATTTAAGGCATTGTTACCACCACCCGCACAATCAATTATTGTTAAATTGTATTGCCTATATGTATGCATATGTGGCGAAAGCTACAAACAGTTAATGTTCGTGACTGCATAGAAATTGTGCAGCCGACATTTCCAGTCACGTTCAATGTATGCGAGACTGCTAGAGGTGAGAGCCGCATATCTAATTTTGCTTTCCATATATATGCAATGCGGTTGGATCCTCGCTAGTCGGTTTGCCGTCCTACTCTGATGATGATCATGGAAGATGGAAACGCGTCAGTGCGTTGCGACTGGCGGTAGGTTTGTTATGTTGTTCGCGGCCTGGTTAAATGCAATTGGTATTGGTGTTTACTTCAAGCTCGCAAACTTGATTTAAAGAATTGTATATAATGATTGACTACTTATCAATAAGTATAACAGAAAAGTGATAATAATAGTGTTTTGCACAATATTTTCTTACATTTATATAAGTATTTTAGAAACTTGTCATGAAATCAGACTGCATTTGGTGCGGGGCTAAATGTAGTTTCTTTTCTGATGAATTTGTTTGCAACAATTTTCACCGTTTAGATAATCATATCGACATATGTTTGATAAAATTTTACCAGATTGCTATATTTAAGATTCATGCCATAATTCTGTAATGACATTTTGGGAGTGGCAAGTTGAAAACTGAGGTCAAAGGCGTTTCCATAAAAACTCCAAGTGTACGAAGGATTGGTCAAAATATATGAGTTGGCGTACAAATATTAGGTGCATGTTGTGCGCGGCTCGGTTGCGCAGTTGATGGGGTGCTGGATAATAAAGAATAAATGCCTTGGTTCAGACTTGTAATTGATACGTGCCCAAAAAATTCGAAACTAGTCTACTTGAGGAGTAAAATTTTCTACATTATGCTACTTTTAGTTTCTGCTGAAAAAAAAATTATATATATCATAAAATCCTATGAAATAACTTAAATTCATAAACAATTGCCCAGGTTTCATGATGTCTCTTCTATTATGAGAGATCGGGATTGGCCGGTTGGAATTCAGGGTCAAGAATAATGCCAAATGTACTCCACATGAACAAAAGACTGGCCTAAAAACATAGATTTTTACATTACTAGAAATACATTTGATGCGTGGCTTAGAGGTTGTAGTGGATGGAGTGATGGATTTTAAAGTATATGTGCCCTCCTTCAAGTTCCAGCTGCCGTAATTCTGCAAATTAAATGAGGAGGGCAGATGGGCATGTGTCCGGTTTAAATGGCACATTATATTTGTCACCGTACGCTGAAGATTAGTGTATATTGACAACTTATATATTCGACATTCCATGATCATCATCAGAGTACGTTATTTTGTTATGTTTTTTGACGACTGGTTAAATACAATGGGATTAGTGTTTACTTCAAGCTCGCAAACTTGATTTAAAGAATTTTACCACCACCCGCGCAATCAATTATTGTTTAGCTGTATTGCCTATATATGTATATGTGGCGAAAGCTGCAAACAGTTAATGTTCGTGACTGCATAGAAATTGTGCAGCCGACATTTCCAGTCAAGTTCAATGTATGCGAGACTGCTAGAGGTGAGAGCCGCATATCTAACTTTGATTTCCATATATATTCAATGCGGTTTGATCCTCGATAGTCAGTTTGCCGTCGTACTCTGATGATGATCATGGAAGGTCGAAACGCGTCAGTGCGTTGCGGTTGGCGGTAGTTTTGTTATGTTGTTCGACGACTGGTTAAATACAATGGGATTGGTGTTTACTTCAAGCTCGCAAACTTGATTTAAATAATTTTTACCACCACCTGCGCATTGAATTATTATTAAGTATATAGGACAGCTAAAATAGGTCATTTATTTTTCTCCGGCACCCCATTCGATTATAATATCTGATACGTCATATGGTCATTTTATTGGAAATCATAGCGTATGAAGTTAAACTAGACACAAAATATGCAACAAGAAACTTTTAGCGGAAAACTAACTTGTTGAGACATACATAGATACGCGCACACACGCATACAGTTCCCCCATTCATATTTAAATCATGAAGAAAACTTCAAAATCCGCCAGGTTTGAAGTGTGATTTTTCTATTGTGAAAACGTTCTCCCCTATGCCAGCTACTCATAGTTTAAAATGCAGC